>MDKI01004776.1:0-12519 GCA_005239505.1 Nicotiana paniculata | reverse complement strand
ACCGGGGTGGCAATGAACCCCTCTGGGACCTGAGCTGGTCCGACTGGAACTGTCTGAGTAGGAGCCTTACCGGCAAAGTCTACATATGGGTCCTCTACTAGGGTTGCTGCCGTGGGATGTCCCTGCCCCTGCCTCGGCCTCGGCCCCTCGTAGGAGCTGCAATAGGAGAATAGGGCTGCTGATCGGTAGATGAGGAAGCACGCGTTCTCGCCATCTGCGAGAGAATAGAATCGAAACTCAATTAGCATCTATAATTCAAATCGCACGATAGTAAAGAAGAAAAGTGGAGTTATTCCTAACTTTGCAGCCTTTGGGGATAAGTACAGACGTCTCTGTATCGATCCCTCGGACTCTACCAAGTTTGTCCGTGAGTTGTGAGACCTAAACAACCTAGTGCTCTGATACCAACTTGTCACGACCCGAAATCCCACCTTCAGGCCGTGATGGCGCCTAACGTTGCACCCGCTAGGTACGCCAACGTGTTAACTGAATTGATTTATTAACAAGTGAAAAAAACAAACACTGACTAGATAATAGAGATAAAGTGCGGAAGCATTAACATAAATCTAAATGACAATAGCTAATAACAAAGAAATCCCTTTAAGTACAAAACCCAGAAGTGGAGTCACAACCTCACGAACCAGTCTAAGATTTGACTAAAAACAACAGTTTGAAAATAAAATGATGTATCTGTCTGGAAAACATATAAATGACAGAATGAAAGATAGATAGGGACGCCGAGATCCATGAACGCCATGCGGAACTACCTCGGTGTCTTCTGGAATGGACTGAAAGACACTCCCACTAGCGAGGTCCACTGGGTCCGGCTGCATAATCTGCACAACATAAAGAAGTGCAGGTGTAGCATCAGTACAACAGCCCCCATGTACTGAGTAAGTGCCGAGCCTAACCTCGGTGAAGTAGTGACAAGGCTAGGACACGACAACCAATTTTACCTGTGTAGTTCAATAGTGTAGAAAATAAACAAGAATACAGTTACGGGGAAGAACGTGTTGGGGATAAGAGGGGCAACAATGGCTAAAACAGTAGAATCAAGTACTAACTGGAATGTAGAAGTAAATCAGGAAATGACAACTCGAAACAAGTAAAATAGACAGGAGAAGACACGGCATGACCCCTCGTGTATAGCCTCAAAATCACACAGCACGGAATGTCCCCTCGCGCATAAACAATAATGACTTGGAACGGAATGTCCCCTCATGCATCAATAATAATCAATCGGCACGGAATGTCCCCTCGCGCATAAATAATAATCAATCGGCACGGAATGCTCCCTCGTGCATAAATATAATCAATCGGCACGGAATGTTCCTTCGTGCATAATTATTAATCACTCGGCACGGAATGTTCCCTCGTGCATGATGAGTGTAAAAGCAACAATTGATATGAAAGTTTAATAGTACGACATTTCAAATGTACAGAAATAATCAACAAAATTCTACTATCCTAGCAAGGGACTCAGCTATAACCAATCTCACTCAGTAGTATAATGTCAACAGTAAAATCCTCATCCGAACACATAATCAATAACTTTCTACGTCATGAAGTAACCTCAAGGTACAACTTCCAAGGTTCCCAATAATTCATAACACGGAGAATATCAAAGAAAATTAAATAATTCATCAAAATTCGAATCACGGGCATGCTTGACCACAACATATAGGTACTCGTCACCTCACCTATACATTGGACATGAATTACACATAGCAAATAAGACTCTATACCTAATCCCTCAAGCTAAGGTTAGGCCAAACACTTACCTCGGCTCCAAGAATGCAAGTCAAGCCTCAATTACGGCCTTTCCTCTTGAATCCGACTCCGAAACGATAATATCTAGACATAATTGACTTAATAACATCAATAATTATTCAATAACTCAATCCCAAAGCCTAATTATACATTTCCCATAATTCTTCCAAAATACCAAAATTCGACCCCGGGCCCGCTTGGTCAATACTCGAGGTTCGGACCAAAACCCGATAACCCATTCCCCCATGAACCCGAATATACAATTTGTTTTGAAATCGGACCCAAAATAAGGTTGAATTCCCAAAATTTTCAAAAGCCCTAACTCTACCCAAAACCCCCAATTCCTACCTTTGATTTCATGTTCTTAGACCTAGAATTTAGTGATTGATGAAGGAAAATGGAAGAAACAAGAGTTAAGATTACTTACCTAAGTGGTTATGGAGGAGGAGCAGCTTGAAAATCGGCTATGGGGTTTGGAGAAGAAGGAGATGGTGAAAAATATGAAAATCCCGTAATGGGTATTCTATTTTTGAGCACTTAAATAACTGGGTGAAAATGGCTATCGCGATCGTGACATGTGCCCTATGATCGCGGAGGGTACTGGCCTTAGACTTACGCGATCGCAAAGTGAAGGCTGCGATCGCAGAGAAACCGGACGTGGACCCACGCGATCGCGAACGAAAGAACGTGTTAGCACAGAACAATTGCTACCCAGCCCCCAACCCCATAGGAGACTTACGCGATCACGGACATAGGGGTGCGTTCGCGTAGAGCTAATCCCTAAGGCTCCGCATTCGCACCCAACTCTTTGCGATTGCACAGAGCAACTTGACCCCCCCCCCCACCCCCCACACACACACTACACTACGCGATCGCGGGGCAAGGGCATCCTTTGACAAATTAATGACTATATCACTGCCTGGATTACTTACTCTAAGCTCATTGACATATGCCTCAAGTCTATTGTAATCATCTGTGAAGCTACCATCCAGTTTCTCTAAAATCATCCTCTTAGCCCTCTTGCACTTTCCATAACTAACATAAACATTGAATGTGTTTTTCAGTTCTACTCTCATCTCTTTTATCTTAAACTTTGGATTATCTTGCACCTTCTTCTTGAAGTAATTTTCTATTGTATAATAATCAACCCTAGAATTCTCAAATGCTTCATCACAGGTATGTTTTCCTTTTAAGGTCTTTACCCTGACCCTAGGAAGGTCCCCATCTGGAGTAATATGAACAACAAAGGGGCAGTCAAATACACATCCATACCTTAGCCTTTTTGGAGAACTTTTCTTTAATTTTAGTTCCTTTTTGTTTGCTAATTCATAGAGGTTAAGATATTTTCTTGCTTCAGGTATATCCTTGAAGCTCATACCCTTATACAGTTCCTTATAATTATCCAAATCTGGCATAATCTATCTTTTCTTTTGATTAGCAAATGTTTGTAATTTATCACTATCATACTCTACCTCTCCAGAATTAGTATCAGATTCATATTCAAAATCTCTACAATCAGTACCAACTTCATTTAATACTGTATAAGACTCAAAATGATGGACTATGTTAGTCACACTAATAGACTACTCACACTCATCTACAGTATAGAAATGAAGAATCTTGATCATCAGAGATTAGACACAACATATGTCTTATACCATCATCATTCTCAATCTCATAATAATTACCAGATGGACCATTCACAATTAGTTGTTGAACAGCTACATTTCCTAACTCATTAATGTATAAATACACTAGATATTTGTACGATAGAAGTTCAGAATCATAACATATCTTGATATGGGACAACTTTTTTGAATACAAGACATGTGGGCTTGTGATCCAGTCCCCACCATAATGAAAGATTAGGTCCACCAATGGCATCCTTGCTATTATGTAAAGGTAATAATAAAAAAATGCTAATAAAGAATACGGGGACAAACAACAAAAATTTAAATAACATAAACAATACTAATAAAGAACAATAACTAAGTAATTAAAAAATCAGAATTATAAATCATGTATAGATTTAGGGAACACAAATAACATGTAACAACTAGGGGACTACAATTCAAGTAGTAAAGGCCCACTAGCACTAAAATATTCACAGATTTTCAGTTGCGAGGGAACAACATTAAACACACCCAGCACATACATATGCCAGACAAGAAAACGACTAAAAGAAACAAATAAAACCCCACATTATCATATCTCACCAACTTTAATGCTTACAAAATCCAAAAAAGACTAAAACAAAACACATGCAAAGACATTACACACAAGAAAATAAGACAAAAAGGTCAGAAAATAACATCTTAAACTAAGACATAAGAATACAAAACATATTAAAGCTCCAAAACGATTTGCGCATAAAACCCTAATAATAAACTAAGACAAATACACATAGAGGGGAGATAAACAAGTAAAATTACGTGGATTAAACAAACCTTTTCAGAAAATTGATTCTTGAATCGGTAGCATCGACTAAGAGAAGGCTATCTTGAAGAACCCTAACTTTTGGCCTCGTGGTTGAATGAAGGAATGAAGACCGATCTGTTTTGGGGTGTTCTTTAATTGATATATTGGGTGGATCACAGTAAAATCAACCGGGTCGTGGGTTAACTAAAAAATAAGGGGTGGGTTTAATTCGTCCAATAAAAGATTGCCAAGTGGATATTTTAATTTTAAATTGCGGCGTAGACGGTTGGGGACATTTTAAATTCTAGGCACAAACACTAAGGACTTTTTAAATTAAATAGTATGACGGGGGTCACATATAACTTATTTTGGATAGTAGAGGGTCATATATGTCCCTTTTTCGTAAAAAATTACTCGTCTTTACCCATTTTAAAACTAATTACAAAAACTACCTACCATACAGAATCATATTACCCACTTGCTTCAATCCCCTAAATCATGAAAAGGCTCTCTCTCTCTCTCTTCTTTATTGCACAACCCTAACTTCTCCAAATCTCTTCTTGCTATTCATATGTAACATGGGTAATCTAGAGGAATGGAATGCTACTGGTGAAGGCAGATAAACGAACGTGGCAAACTAATCATGATTGTCGATGGTTACGCTGAAGCTTATGATTTAAATCGTAGGCTTGCATATCGTGTTTGAAATCATGTTGGTGTTAAAATTTAGTTATAACCATCATTGTAAAAATTATTCTCAAATTGAAGTATTTCAATGCAGATTTAGTCTGATTTGAATGAAAAATTACAGCAAAAAGCTTGAAGATCACAGATTAATTTTTGATGATTTATTGATGTTTGAACTAATTTTGACTAGATTTTGTTCGGATTGTTGTTTGAAAGTTGTGGTTAAATTTGACTGGGGCTTTTGCATCTATACCCGCTTTTGGGGTCACAATTGAACCTATACCCACTTTTCAAAAAAGTTTGCAAGCGTACCCACTTTACGATACCCACTTTACGATCAAGTTCAGTTTGTCGAGTCTGAAGTTAAAAGAAAAATGCCTGAAGTGAAAAAATTGCACTTCAAATGCACTTAAGAAAAATACGTCTGAAGTGTAACCAATGGTTCCATCCACTCAAGGCTAATAAGTCTGAAGTGAAAAATAACACTTCAGATGCACTTAAGGCCGATAAGTCTAAAGTGAAAAATTACACTTCAGATGCACTTAAGGCCAAAAGGTCTGAAGTGCAACAAATGTTTTGCTACACTTAAGGCCAATAAGTCAGAAGTGAAAAATTGTACTTCAGATGCACTTAAGGCCAAAAAGTCTGAAGTGCAAAAAAAGTTTTCATTCACTTAAGGCCAACAAGTCAGAAGTGAAACCCAGAAACATAAATTTGTTCTTCGAATTATAACAATCCAATATAAGATTTAATACCTAAATCTACTTCAAATGAGCTCAAATTTGAAACATAACCTCCAAATATCATCAAGAACAAACCTCAATCATCAATTTATCAAAACAACAATAAATCTAATAAACCCATTTTGCAACTAAGAAAAATAAGGAGAAAAAACCCAAAGAAATAGTAAAAAATAAAGCGTCATAACAGCTCACCATTGTAAAATATCATAAACTATATTAAAATATATTTACAGCCACCATATAAAATTATTATCACCTGAAGAAGAAGAAGAAGAAGAAGGAGGAGGAGGAGGAGGAGGAGGAGGAGGAGGAGAAGAAGAAGAAGAAAACGAAGGAGGAGAAGGGGAAGAGAAAAAGACCTGAAGTTGTTTAAAAAGTGGGTACATATTAAAACTTTTTTAAAAAGTGGGTATAGGTTAAATGGGGAAGACCAAATAGGGCGCCCCATGCAATTTTTACAATTTCACTTCATTTGAAGTTGTTTTGTGAATTTTAAGCTGACCTGAGTTGAACTAGCGAAGATGATGAATTTATATTGCATACCAAAATGTTATATTGTATACTGTATTGGAATATAATAATTAATTCAAGAGTATACAATTAATTACAACAATATACTACTAATTTTTTTTTAAGGAATGAACCAATCCTCTATATACCAAAATAACATACTATATACCATGTTGATATATAATAGTTAATTCAATAGTGTCTAATTTATCACGTTGAACTGGCAAAGAAGAATTTGTACTGTATACCAAAATGATATATGATATGCCATTTGTGTATACAATTCATTCCAACGATATACTATTACAGTATATTATATAATGTAAAGCATACTATTACAATTTGGTCCTTTTAGAATTTTCTAAAATTTTTATTGATTTCTTTTTCAATTTTCAACGGAGTTCTCATGCTTTTTCAATTTTTTTCTTAAACCAAAATATTTAGTTTGAAATATTTAATTAGAGGTTTGTGGCTAAAATTTGAGTCAATTGGTAGAGATTTTAGAGTAAATTTTTAAAATTTGGATTGAAATTGAGTTGAACTAGCAAAGAAGATAGACGTGTACTGTATACCAAAATGTTATATTGTATACCGTATTGGTGTACAATAATTAATTCAAGAGTATATAATTAATTATACTACTATAATTTTTGAAGGAATGAACCAATCTTCTATGTAAAAAAATAATATACTATATACCATTTTAGTATATAATATTTAATTCAATAGTGTATAATTTATTCATTGAAGTGGCGAAGAAGAATTTGTACTGTATATTAAAATGATATACTATAACCCACTTTGGTATACAGTTCATTCCAACGATATATTTTTACTGTGCTATTACAATTTGGCCATTTTTGAATTTTCTAAAATTTTTATTGAGTTCTTTTTCAATTTTCAACAGAGTTCTCATGCTTTTTCAATTTTTTTATTAAATCAAAATATTTAGTTTGAAATATTTGTTTAGAGGTTTGAGGCTAAAGTTTGAGTCAATTTGGTGGAGATTTTAGAGTAGTTTTTTAAATTTGGATTGAAATTGAGTTGAACTAGCAAAGAAGATAGATTTGTACTGTATACCAAAAATGTTATATTATATATGGTATTGGTATACAATAATTAATTCAAGAGTATATAATTAATTATATTACTATAATTTTTGAAGGAATGAACCAATCATCTATATAAAAAATAAATATACTATATATAATTTGGGTATATAATATTTTATTCAATATTATAATTTATTGTGTTGAACTGGCGAAGAAGAATTTGTACAGTATATCAAAATGGTATACTATATACTACTGGTATACAGTTCATTCCAATGATATATTGTTACTATGTAATGTAATAATATACTATAATAATTTGGTCCTTATCGAATTTTTTAAAATTTTCATTGAGTTGTTTTTTTAACTTTCAGCGGCTTTTTCATTTTTTTTAACCAAAATGTTTAGTTTGAAATATTTGATTGGTGGTTTATGGCTAAAGTTTGAGTCAATTAGATGGAAATTCTGGAGTAGATTTTTGAAATTTAAGTTGAAATTGAGTTGTCGCGACGAAGACTAATTTGTACTATATATCATTTTGATATATAATATTTAATTCAATAGTTTATAATTTATTGTACAGTATATTATTACAGTATGTGATATAATGTAAAAATACAGTTAAATTTGATTTTTTTTTTATTTTTCAAAAAATTGAATTAGTCTTTTTTAATTTTCTAACAGAGTTCTCGATATCATATACCCTGCCAGTATGTGTGATATAGCATGTGGTCATCATACTATATTGCAATAATATACTTCTGTTGCTACTAATATATTATTTTTGATATACTATATGCTAAAGTAAGTTATTTTCTAATAATTAATATATAAAATATACAAATAAATAAAAAGAACAAAAATAAAGGATCCAAAAATGTGTGAAAAATTAGATTATGAAAAAATAATAATAAATAAAATTAAAAAAACGAAAAAAAAATAAAAGCAAAAAGAGAAGAAAAAACAGTTATAATGTATATGTTGTTCTAATAATTGAATTATTAGAACATAGAGTATTTGATAAAATACATAGCGATAGGCAGAGCATCATTAGAGAGGTAGCATACATTTGTAATATTCGGGCTGTTGGCAAACTCAAAGAAGTTCTGAAACACAAACTTATATAGGAGGGGAGAGCAATAGTGTAGTGACATGTTAAATAGGTTGATGAGGATAGGAGTACAAGGTAGATTATATGTACAGGCTGAGTTGGCATCTATGTGTTGTAATTTGTTTCTTTGGTGATTAATAATATCTGTGAATTACCAAAAAAATTGAATTAAAAAAGAAAATAAGAAGAAAAAAAATGTATATTATACCAGTTATTATACCAGTTATATTAAAAAAAATGAATAAATATTTATTATATCAATTATCTTTTCTTATTGTATGAGCAAAGAAGAAATAAAAAAAAAAAGCAAAAAAAAATAATCAATGAAATTAGATTATTAAGAGAAAATAAAATAAAAGAAAAAATGAGTTAAATGAAATTAGAAAAGAAATAAAAATAAAGAAAATTCATAAAAGGAAAAGGCAAAAATAAAAATTAAAAAGTAAAGAAGGAGCCAAAATGGAGTGTGAAATTAAATTATGGTAAAAATGATAATATGGTTTGGGAAAAAAATAAACGACGAAAAAAGGAGAAAGAAGAAAACTAAAAGAAAGGAGAAGGAGAAAAGAAATAAAAGAAGGAAAAAAGAAAAGAAGTAGAGAAATTAAAAAAAGTATGAAAAAAGAGAAAAATAACTCACAGAAGTTGCCGCGGATAAAAAAAGCTTAGTTTGATGGGTAGAAAAGTAAATGGATAGACAAGGGTAGATAGTTCTATTTTTTTAAGTAATTGTGTCGTTCATTATTATAGGCTTCTAAAGACTCATCAGCTGCAATTTGGGCCAAGCCTTTATATTGGAATTGATAAAATATGAAAATTTTGGACTACAAGCAAAAATTTCATTTCCTTTTCAAAAGGCCTTGCTATTTTGACCACAAAATTGAACCCTTGCGTAAACAAAGTCCTACATGAAAGTAGAAAAGAAAAAATATTTATCTAGAAAGTATTGGATATTTAATGGTGTAAGATCTTTTGAATAAAATAGTGCAGGCTTGACCCAAAGCACATAATATCACGCACCATAGAGGCAGAGGCGGACCCAGGATTCGAGCATGACGGGGGCATCATTGTATATGCTAATCACCAACGATAAAATTCAGTGTGCAGCTCGTCGAAACTTAATGATTATGATGACTTATCATCCAAGTATTAACAAAAAGAAGTTCTTAAAAAAAAGCACTAAAAGGGGGAGAGGGAGGGAGTTCTTCGCAAACGGGTGTTCAAACTTAAAATTATCAAAGATTTACTAAAGAAATTAAGATTAAGAGTATGTTAATACTAAAGGAATTGAAGAAGAGTCTCAAACTATTAGTTTCCATTGTCAATTCAGAGTGATTGTTAAAGAAGATTGTGGCAGAAGATTTATATTTCCTATTTGTGGAGCGATAAGTTACAATGTGATGCTTTCAATTTTAAGGAAGGAATTTGCAAAAAAAGAATAAAATTAATTAATTTGACTATTTTGTATTAGTACTAAATTATAATTGAATTTTAAAAAAGAAGAAGATAAAAGTAAAAAATAAAGTAATTTGCTATTAAATAAAGAAAGAATTACAGAAAATACACGTGACTTCACACATAACAAAAAATGACCCATGTTTTTAAGTTTTACCCGACCTACCCCATATTGTACATATTTTGAAAGCACTGGCAAATTGAAAATTTGTATTCTTACAACCATTTCTTTCACTCTCTCTTCTTCTCGCATCTTCAACATATGCTTCAAGGGGTCGTCCTCCATTACTGCTTCTCTCCCTATGTCTCTTGATTGCAATGTAAGAAAATTGAATATAGTAGAAGTCCACCATTGAAGGTGTCACGACCCAAATTTCCCTCCGTTGGGTATCGTGATGGCACCTAGTCTTAGGGACTAGGTAAGTATAACAATTACTGAATAACAACAATAATAAAAGAAGGCTAGCAGTCTCGATATAAAATCTCAACTGAATGTACAAACTTTTCCAAAACCGGTAGTACAAGTCATAAGCTCTACGAATCTACTACAGCTTCTAAATACAACTGTTTGGAAGTAGATACAACAGTGTATGAATAATAAATACAAAGAAAGTGACCCCAACGCCTGCGACCGCAGCAGCAGGTTACCTTGAGTCACCTCGGCAATCATTCACACAGCTACTATAATATATACCTGGATCTGCATACAAAAATGTGCAGAAGTGTAGTATGAACACACCACAGCGGTGCCCAGTAAGTATCAAGACTAACCTCGGTGAAGTAGTGACGAGGACTAGTCAAGACACCTCTGGACTACAAAATAAATAACATGAATATAGAAATGACCGAACGTTACATCTATCTAAGACTTCTCAGGATAATCCACAACAATGTAAATATAAAGTGGGAGAAAATTACAGAAATCAATCACGAAACAGCACAAAATACACAGACAAGACGAATCGATAGGAAACACAATACCATATAGTACACCGATAACTCAACTCCACGCCGGTTTGTTCACATTAAGCCTTAGCCATTAAAATCCATAACTGGTAGAAATCTTTAAACAGCAGTTCATATGAAAAACTTTTGCAAATAAAATCATTTTAGTATGGAAGAGTTTACTTTGAAAACATACTTTCTCCCAAGGTAGATATAAGTATAATTAATAGAGAGAATTACGTAAAACATAGTTTCTTTCAACTACGAAACTTTCCAAAGAGGCTTTCCCAATAAATGACTTTCAAATATCAATTTAGGCAAAATTAGTGCCTTTCAAATATACCTTCGATGTAAAAGTCATTCAAATATAATCATTTCAAAACCATTGTTTTTTCAATAATACTTTTCAATAAAATCTCTTGATAAAAATCTCCTCAAGATTTATCCACCGGAACTCAGTCCGTCACTCAGAAATTTCCATGCAGTACAGGAAGAATATCAAATCTTTCCAATAAATGCAGTAAATAGCAAACAAGAATGACGAAAATAATAATGCATAAATACGGCACGGAATGTCCCTTTGTGCTAACGTAACATGACATGGCACGGAATGTCCTCTCGTGCTAACATAACATAACATGGCACGGAATTTTCCCTCGTGCTAAATAACATAAACATGGCACAAATTTCCCCTCGTGCTAAATAACATAAACATGGCACGGAATATTCCCTCGTGCTAAATAACATAAACATGGCACGGAATGTTCCCTCGTGCTAAATATCATGAACATGGCACGGCATATCCTTCGTGCTTTACACTCTTCCTCACCCAAACAATATCAAGAACAACAGTTTGGAAAGGAAAAACCAACAATATGACCCATAAATCACCACATCCCGGCAAGGGAGATAAGAATACAAACAATATCTTTAACAGCATAACCAGTAATAGAAACCACAACATCCCGGCAAGAAAATCAACAGTACAAACGATATCATTCACAGCATAAACAGTAATAGGAACTATCACATCCTGGCAAGGGAGTCGACAATACAAACCATATTATTAACAGCATAGACAGTAACAGAAACCATAACATCCCGGCAAGGGAAACAACTATAACCAATCTTATCTAAACAGTTTACTTCACGGAATAACACTCAGCTTAAAACAAAAGGCCCAATAATAGGCAACATCAAGGAAATACCAATAACATATATGTCTAACAAGTAGACCTAGTGGAACTTAAGGGAATAGTCATATAAATCACAATGTAAGAGTCACGGGCATGCTTGACTCCAACGAATAAATGTTTCAACTACGGCTAGTCAACTATAAGGCTAGATGAAACTAATTATAGTCAACTAGGAAGGCTAGGAAGAAAATATAGCATGGTGATAAGAGAATTAGAATATTCAGTTAAGTCAAGTAAAGTCAAATAGCCAACGAAGAATCCAAAAATAAGTAATTCTAATTTAAACAGGAAGGAATGAAATTAACAACCAAGGATTCAAGTGTAACAATTACAAATCATACACAGGTAATATAAGAATCTACAAATCCTAGAAGGGCAATCTAATTGAAAATAAGTACGAGTACACACTCGTCACCTCGCATACTCGGACTGCAATCAACAAGGAAGACTCAATGTGATGACCCAAGGGGTCATTTTATGAATTTAGACTCCGTTCTAGGCTTATTAGCCATAAAAAGATTAATTTTAACTACCTCGATTTGTGTGCGCAGTCCGGGCGTGAAACCCGGAAGCTTTTATGTGAAAATATAAGAAATAATAATTTTTAGAATTAAAAATTTGGTTTTAGTTGA
>MDKI01126231.1:0-12870 GCA_005239505.1 Nicotiana paniculata | reverse complement strand
GCTTCTATGAAAGCTGACAGATACTATATTAAAACTCCTACTACAATCAACTAGACTCAATAACCAATCAGATTGAACTGGTTCTTCTAGTTGAACTGTAGCCTTTGGATCGCACAATGATTCTGCTAGCAAAAGAACTCTGGGAACTTTGATTTCAGACTTTGATTCACTTCAGCTTTTGTGCGTGTAGAATTCAAGCAGAAATACATCAAGTATTTATAGAGTCAGTTGTTGAGCTTGTCTTCCAATTCTAGTCCAACTCTACCTGGGTGAACATAATTCGTACCAAACTCAACTTCCTTTATTTTGTTACTGTCCTTGTTGAATTCGACTTCAATTAATCAGATCAGTTTGCAACATTTTCGCATTAGAAGACAATTTCTTGGTTCATTGATATTTCATATTTACAAACATCTCCTAAGCATATACGGTTCATACGCCAGCTATTTAGTTCAAGATGATGGACCTGGTTCAACTGGTCAGTCAATCTTCAAAACTATACAGTGACATGAGTCAACAACTACCAATCATACCCCAATTCAAGCTAATGAAAACTAACGAATTTCAACTTCTACTTTTGATGCCGAAACATATCAAATCAAGTCCGATTGACTTCAAATTTTACATACAAGTCACAAATGCATAAAGGACCTATTCAAATTATCAAAACTAGATTCCGGACCCGATATCAAAAAGTAAATCTCCCGGTCAAACTTCCAAACTTTAAATTTCTATTTTCGTCATTTCAAGCCTAATTTAACTACGGACTTCCAAATAAATTTTCGGACACACTCCGAAGTACAAAATCACCATATTGAGCTATTGAAATCATTAAAGCTCTATTTCGGAGTCATTTACACATAAGTCAACATCCGGTCAACTATTTCGACTTAAGCGTAAATCTTAGAATTGCGTGTTCCAATTCATTCTGAAACCTCCCCGACAAGTCACATAATTATAATTGAATATAGGATAAACAATAAATGGAGAAACGGGATTGTAATACTCAAAATGACCGGCCGAGTCGTTACAAAAGTAGTGCTACATCTACAAAAGTTATACTACGCTATCAATATAGAGAATTTTTATGTGAGTAGCATATTTTATAATTGATCGTAAATGCTTATTATCGTATTTTATTTAGGACGAAATCTGAAGATTTTTAAATTCTAGTTACTCTTTCGCCAATATGATAATGTAAAAAATATTTACAATTTCAAAATGATACAATTAGCAATTATTCTCTTCGTAGTTTAATTTCTTGATGAGACTATATATGCAAGGATGGCAAAGCTACTAAATTTTCAAGACACAATGGCGCTGCAGGGCGCGACTTAGGTAATAATTAACCAAATTTTTTGTTCAATTTAGCTCAGTTTTACATGGGATGTAATGGCAATGTAAATAAAAGAGGTAAAAGCTTTCTCCAGAGGTGAAAGTATTCATGCGGGGTCCGGGGAAAAAAGATATAAAGTAGATAATTTAACCTAATGAAAGCATTAATGGTTACTTACACAACTCGAATATGTGACATATAAGTCACACAAACACAATTTTACCATTGCTCCCTTCTAATTCCAGATACGGTAATTTTTCAAGAACTGAAGCTTCTCGTTTTAGGGAAATTTTCCAGGTTATGTGGGCCCCGAGGACTTGACCAATTGTAGAAACCAAAAATCAACCAAGTCTTGCAACCGTAAATGTGGTGGCAAATTTATTCCTCTAATCTTTTGCATAATGTGATCACTTGGAATTAATTTTGTTTTTTCTAACTGGGTTGTAAATGTTGTGGCAACATCCATTGAACATTTGAATCTCGTTGTGTGTTACTTGTTTTTCATTCATTTATGTGCCACACTTTATTTTTTAGTGTCTGCCAAAAAACAATTTTTACATTTCTACATTTAGAAATAGTCTAATTTAAATTTTTTATTTATTCTTGCTTACATAGTTTTATAGCCATCAAAATATTATGGCATGTTTAAAACCATAAATTTTATTTTAAAAAAGGTTTCTTTCTTAAACTCCAAACTCATTAAGCATCTTCACAAAAAATTCAATTGAGGAAGTAATAGAGTAAAGTGATTTACGAAGAAGAAAATTTGTAGGTAAGTTATTGCACGTTCAGCTTTTGGATCATCGACCTACATGATGAAATGAGATGTGAGTATTTTGGGCAGTCAATTTGAAGGATTTTGAGTAATACTCGTGAGTCCGTTTCAACAATTAGGGGACGGATGTTTTTGCTAAGAGCAACGGTTAACCCATGGTAGAGTGCCAGAAGTTCCGCTTACAAGGCATTTGTGCATGGTAAGTGTTTTGCATAGCCATAGATCCATTGTCCTGAGGTGTCTCGGAAGACTCCCCTGCTCCTCCATGATGCTTCGTTGGATCACAAAAACCGTCAATGTTAAGTTTGTAGTGTGTTGGAGGTGGTTTGTGCCACGAGGTAATTTTCCTAGTGTCTTTTATTTATTTTTTTCCAGTGTTGTTAGTAAGGTATGTTATTGGAGCAGCTAGTGAGATAATAGTGGTGGGGTTTATTGGTTGGTTTAACTGGTTGTGGTGATTATTATTGTGATTTAGCCAGATTTGCCATAGAAGGATTGGTGTTAGAATAAGGGAGGGTATAAAAACTTTGGGTGTTATTTTAATTAGTGTATAAGAGGTGCATAATTTGTGTAACCAGTCAGTGAAGTTGGATGAGGGTGTTGCTATTCGCAAGTGGTGCCATAGTGTGTGAGCTGGTTTGCAATATAGGAAGATGTGAGGGATGTCTTCCTTAATGTTTAGGCAGTTTGGGCAGTAAGGGTTATTAGTAATTTTTCTTTGGAAAAGGAATATTTTTGTGGGTAGTTTTTCATGAGTTAGTAGCCAGAGAAAGCATTTATTTTTGGTAAGGTCATTAGTTTCCAAATCCAATTATGTGTGAATTTGATTTTCCAGTGATTGTTTTGGTGTAGAATGTGGAGATAGGCAGAAGAGGAGGTGAAATTGTCATCGTGTGAAAGGTACCATAAGGGGGTATCTACCTCTTGATGATCTATAAGGATGGAGGTGTTGTTGATAAGTGAAAAAATATTTGGTGGTAATATAAACGAGAGGTTAGAAATATTCCAGCTTGAGTTGGATATGATAGAAGCTATCGGTTTATTTAGTTCATGTTTAGGTATAGGGCCTTGGATTAGGTGACAGAGTGAGATATTATTTGTGATCCAATTATCATTCCAAAGTCTAATGCTTTTTCCATTGGTCACATTCCATCTTATGCCTGAGTAGCAATAGGTTTTAATTTTTGACAAGCTTTTCCATATATTGGAGGCTTTTGAATGAGGTTTGATAGAATATAAGAAGTTATTAATTTTTTTATGTTGTGGGTCATATTTGGCTGTTAATATGTTGCTCCAAATTGATTTATCAGTGTGAATGTAGCTCCAAAGGAGGCCCGTAAGTACGGATTTATTTTTAAAGGTTAGTTTTTGAGTCCCTAATCCTCCTTCTGACTTGGGAGATGTACAATTATCCCAATTTATTAGATGAATTTTTCTTTTTTGATCAGTTGTGCCCCAAAGAAAATTTCTTTGAAGGCGATCTATTTTTGTAATGATTTGGAAGGTAGTAAGTTGATTTGCATTGCATGAATAGGGATTGTATTTAGGACTGATTTAATGAGGATAGTTCGACCTGCTAAGGTAAGGAATCTTGCCCTCCAAACGAAAAGTTTTGTGGTTATTTTGTCAATTATGTATTGGTAGTCTATGGATTTAGGTTGATTGGTGGTGATTGAAAATCCTAGGTATTTGCTAAAGTTGGTGGTAATGGGGATGTTTAGGGATGTGGATATGGTCTGGCTATGTGATGGATTGATATTATTAGAGAAGAATAATTTTGATATGTGAAAATTGATACATTGGCCAGATTTTGCACTTAAATGGTTGAATATTTCAATTATGGTAGATGTGTTAGAAGTGGTTGCTTGGGCTAGTAATATGAGATCATCAAAGTACATTAAATGTGAGAGTGGATGTGCATTCATGTGTAGTCTTATTGGGGTCCATTTACAAATGTCTACATTATGTTCAATTATTCGGGATAGGGATTCCATGCATATTATGAATAGGTAAGGAGATAAAGGATCTCCTTGACGAATGCTCCTAGAAGGTTGGAAAAATGGGATTTGATTGCCATTGATCAGTATGGATATAGAGGAAGTTGTGATGCATGACATTATGAGGTTGATTAGGGGTACAGAAAATCTTAAGTGGTGTAGAGAGAAGTTAATGAAGGACCATTTTAAGCGATCAAAGGCTTTCTCTCGGTGAATTTTTAACATCATGTTGCGTATTTTACTATGTTGATTTTTGAAAGAGTGGATGATCTCCTGGACGAGGATAGCATGCCAGCTGCACTACGGCGTTTTAGGAAGCTGCTTTGAGTTGGATTGATGAGTTTAGGCAGGAGAGGTTTTATTCTATTAATAATTATTTTTGCAATAATTTTATAATTTGTGTTGCAGAGGCCAATCGGTATATATTGGGTGATAGATTTTGGATAAGTAGTTTTTGGTATCAAGATGATTTTAGTTTTGTTAATTTCTGGAGGAATTGAATAATTATGGAAAGCATGTTAACAGGTGTATATAACCGCTTGTTTGGTTTCAGTCCAAAATTTTTGGAAAAAAATGGGGGTGTAATCCATCTAGGTCAGGTGCTTTTAGAGGTTTGAATGAGTATACTGCCTTAGCGATTTTTGTGGCAAACAATCGTCGATTGAGTGTTTGTATGTCCACCTCAGTGAGTGAATTAGAGAAGGTGGGTATATATTCTTTTTGGCACTGAATCAATTGAGTTGTAAATAAATTTTTGTAATAATTTAGGATATATCATGTATGACATTGGTGTCATAGGACCAATTTTCATTTGAGTCATGTAAGCTTAGGATTCTATTACTTCTTCTTATTATTATTGTGGAGAGGTAAAAGAAGGTCGTATTTGCATCACCTTCATTTAACCATTGGACCCGCAATTTAGTTTCCAAAATTCTTCCTCACTCCGTAACAGGTTATTAAATTCAGTGATTAGCTCATTCTCAAGGTTGTAATGAAAGGAATTTTTGTTGTGTGGGTCCATATATTGTAACCCTTTTAGTCGAGCTATTAGGAT
The DNA here is from genome assembly GCA_005239505.1 of Nicotiana paniculata. Lineage (NCBI taxonomy): Eukaryota > Viridiplantae > Streptophyta > Magnoliopsida > Solanales > Solanaceae > Nicotiana > Nicotiana paniculata. The sequence continues at coordinate 7,708 of MDKI01126231.1, read as the reverse complement.
TTTCTTCTTATAAAAGATATTCCCAAAAGTGTGAATATTCCAATATTTTGCAATTTCAGTGAAATTTTTTAGTCCAGTAGTATAATCTTGTTCCTCAAGCCAAGTGTGAGAAACAATATCTTGGAACTGAGTGTGTTCGATCCATATTGTTTCAAATTTAAATTTTGGCAGGGGTTTTGGGAAAGGTTTTGTTAAATTAAGTATTAGAGGACAATGATCTGAGTGGGTACGAGGTAAGTGATTAACACTAGAGTCTTGGAATAATTCGAGTCATTTGTTATTGGCATAGAATTTGTCTAGTCTTTCCATTATAATTGAACTAGGGGTGTTTTTATTGTGATTAAACTTAGGTTTGTTAGTCCACGTAAATCTAGGGCCCGAAAAACCTAGGTCAATCATGTTAATGTTACTAAGGCATTTGTTGAAGGTCGAGGACCTTTTAAAATTTATAGGTGCTCCACCAAATTTTTCTTTAGATATAGAGATTTCAATAAAATCTCCATATAATAGCCATGCACAAGAATGAGAAGCATGCACTGATTGAAGTTTATTCCATAGCAATTTACGATTTCCAAACTTATTACTAGCGTAAATTAAAGACAAAATCCAAGGAGGTGATTTGTTTACCTGGACTGATGCATGTATTTCCTGGCTCGGGACTGCTACTGGATCGACCATCAATTCATGGGCTCGCCATAATAGCACTATTCCCCAGATTGCCCTGGTGTTGTGATCACGCCTAACTCTAGTCCTAAAAAGGATAAGCGGTCGCTGCAAATATAATCCGGTCTAAAAGTCCGGAGTCGAATCCCACAGAGAACTAAGGTGTCACCATAATTATTTTAATTTCGCTAAGAAGACAAGCTCGAATGAATTTTTAAGTTATAAATATTAAGATTCTTATATCTAACTAATTGACTAACAAACTAAAGTAGTAAATTAACAACTAAAGATACTTAGGGTTGGAGACTAAATTTAGGAGGTCTAGAGTTATGATTTCCCTAAATATTGAAATTCTTCCCGCTATGTTCTCTACAATTTCGCCTATATATTCTCTACTGATCGTGAGCACTTTAGGTGTCGTAATTCTCTTTCGAGCAACTACAATAATTTACTATATATATCCTCTCCAACTACGTTAGTTGGCTTTATCTAACCGCTCATTATGTTCACGTCAAGGCTTTGTTATTTCTAAAACTACCTTTAAACCCGATGTATTGATTTCTATCATACGTTAGGAGTGACGTTCAACAACCACCTAAATATGTATCATTTATCAAGAAACACATAATAAATAGGCACAGTCAATCAATGGTCATTCAATCAACAACAATAAACACGTAGTTGAACAAGTAGAGAAATCCAACGGCTCAATTATATAAAAATATAATAAGAATTTATCCTACAAAAGGTTCCATCAAAACCCTAGATAAAAAATTATCTATTCATAATAGTATGTAAACCTACAATACTAAAAGACATAACCAACAATGAAATATAGGAAGAGGAAGGAAAAACTCGTAAAAGAATTTCCCGCATTGCTCCTATTGTGTCTCTGCCTCTTTAGGTCGAATCTGTGTCAAAAATCTGTCCAAAGTCATCAAAATACCATTTTTTTCATGTATATATACCAAGTAGGGTCGGTACCAAACAATTATACATGCTCCTACGCGAAAAAGGATTGTTTTCTGGCAGCCCGTTCGCGGCCGCAGATTCAACCACGGACCCGGGCGCGATTTTTGGCCAGTGTTCTGTTTCGCGCATGTTTCACCCTGTTCCACTTGGAATTTGGAAAAACGTAAAATATGAAAGTTGTATCCTTTGAGTTATCTTCCCAACCATATATTGTGGAGCCCAAATGGAATTTTGAGCGAAAAGTTATGTGCATTTTACTAAACAGTGCACAATATGCCTACTCGATTCTTCTTTCGTTCTTAACTATCAAATTTTGATCCCCGAACACGATCCCGACTTAATTCCTTGGGATTTTACTCAGACTTCAAAGCTTCAAATTACTTGAATTCATTCCATAACATCTACATAGCTCGGAATCACTCCTACAAGGCATAAAACACAATTAGTGCAAAACACTAGCTATGAAAGCTCAAATTCAATTAAACTGTAGTAAAGTAGAGTGTAATAAGCGACTAAAATACGTAATTATAGCCTATCATCATGTTGTCACTTGAATTCGGCATGTATAGTTGAATTCTGCAAGAAAGTCTAAGTGGTCTTCCATCTTTTTTTCGGTGAGACATAGGATAGATGGATTATTCCAAGAGAGTAAAAAGCGCAGTTTCCGGTGGAATTCCTGATTGTGAGCTCCCCAGCAATTGCAAAGCATAATCTTCATGAGACCTTCATGTCTTGGGTTGTTCCCCTCCAGAGCTAGTGCTAATTCCAAGTGCATTAACAGATGTGATGGGTTGTATAGTGCTGCAGGTAGTAAGTTGTGTGCAAAGTTGGGATCATAAAAATCACATATCTCTCCTCCAAGGAGAAGTTTTTGATGAGTTTTATGTGCTAAATATGCCCAATTGTGCTAAAGTATTAATTTATGCTACTGGGATGTTAATTTGATGCTTTAGGAACAAAACGATACAGTTGAAAACAATACCAGAGTCGTTTTGGAGGCAAAATTCTAAGTGAGCAAAACATATATAGCTCGTGAACTTGAAAAAGAAAGAATTTTTTATTGCAACAAGTTTGAATAGGGGGAGTTTTTTAATGTACGCATTAGTGAATAAATTCATGATTAAAATAAAAATATAATTAATATTCTTGCTTAATTAGCTTACAAACATTATTAATGTATATTATTCATTCTAATTCCATAGAAATAAAGACAATAATTTGTTCCTGAAAACTTTTCTTGCGTAAAAGATTGTTCCTGGTAGTTGAATTGCGAGCACTAAAGTGTGTGTCATGTGCTCTATTGTTGCTGTAAAGCTTGACTTGACTAATATAGAAGACATATCTTATAACATAACATAAAAAATCAGTTTCGAGAAAACTTAAGTTTTATAGTGAATGACTATTATATAAAAATACTCATGTCATAGAAAGCTCTCATGCCTGTACAATCAAATTAAGATAGACTCAAGATAAAACATTAAAGCAGATTTGAGGTCTGGACTTGATAATCCTTAGAAGACTAAATTTGCGTTAACATGAAAAAGAAACAAAGGAAGACCTCGTATATAGTAAAAGGAAGAAGTTGGAACAAAAGTTACATGCAAGAAGTTGAATCTTGATCTTTCTTTGCATCACTATAATTTGTGATTCTAGGTTCCAAGTCCATTACTTTCCATTTCTTGTGACCACCATTGATCATTGTTACTTTCTTTACTAGTAGTTTAAATTTTTTTTATAGGTGTTAGTTTTATTCCTAAATCAAAAGTATGTGTTTGGCGTCGCATAGGAGGTGATAATTCTATAGCTAGCTAGTCGATTTAGTATGTTGTTCCTTGTGGGATTCGACCCCGACAGAAGTTAGATATTATATTTGCATCTACCTTGATCTCTTTATAAAGCATTATTGTGTGATACAAATTTTTGGTGCCGATATCAGGGAACAATTACCTGCTGATTATTATGGCATCTTGGAATGATGAGTGGTTGGATGATGGTTGTTTATCTTTTGAGCCTTGTTGAGCCAAAACTTATGAAATCCAATTCATAAGTTTGAAGATAAGGCAAAAGTGTTGAAGCTCAGCTATGTAACATCCCAGCTCATTAGACAATTACAAGGACCAACATGTAAATATATAATAAATGATTGGTAGAATTGAAACATTGGTAGAATTCCATGAAGTTTGTATACTTGGTCAATGCTATGAAGGAGTTACATAGGGGTTTGCCAATTTTAATACATTGTTGTCACTACTAAAAATCCGGAAAAAAACGACCATGAAAAGCGACCAAAGTTGGTCGTTAAACAGTGCAAAAGCGACCAAAAGGCATCCAAAATGGCTTGGTCGCTTTTTTGTTGGTCTCTAAGGTAAAAGGACCAAATATTCCGGGTATCAAAAAAAGCGACCAACTTTGGTCGCTATAGTATTTTAATAATATAAATTTAGCGACCAAAGTTGGTCTCTATTTTTAAATTACGTTATTTATTTATTATTATTATACAAAATATAACGACTAACTTTGGTCTGTAAAAGAAAAATAATATTTTAAAATCTAGAAAATAGCGACCAAAGTTGGTCGCTATTTTATAATTTTTTTTAATAAAAAGCGACCACAATTGGTCGCTAATTTCAACAATTTAATTTTTTTTATTAAATAAGCGACCAACTTTGGTCGCCAATTTTCAGAAAAAATATCTTTTTAATAAAATAGCGACCAAAGTTGGTCGCTATTCTGAAATCTGGGTTAGTTAGCGACCAATTTTGGTCGCTATTGCCCAGGGAAAAAAGATTTATAGAATAGCGACCAAAGTTGGTCTCTTTTCTGGGTATTATTTTTGCAGAAACTGCTTATTTTGGCAGCTACACCAACTGCCAGCATACCAAATCCTATTACAACAACAACAATACGAACTACAACAATAATACGAACAACAACAACACAACAACAACAACAACAATAACACAACAACAATATTAAAACCAATATTAAAACCAACAAAGTATAAAGTTCAATAGAACTAACACATTAAACTAACAAAACTAAGTTAACACTTATTACAAGCTCATTCGAAAACGGACCAAAGTTATATTGTCTTGTTCAAAGTATATAAAAGCACTCAAGGATTGTTTCTTTCAACATCATTATCATCATCATCTGATGAATCTTCATTATCAAGACGGTAATGAGAAGGGTCATTTTGTGGAGGACGAGAATAACGATCACGGGGAGGACGGGAGGAACTAGCATGGGGAGGACGGAAGGAACACTCATGTTCAAGTTGAGCCTCTGGCGATGACTCGCGATACCGAGGAATCGGAAAAGCTCCAGAAGCTAAGAGAGCTTTGAGCTGAGCTTGCATGCCATGGTACTGAGCTTGCATGCCAACGTACTGAGCATCTCTAAGCTTTTCTCTTTCCTTGGCAGCTTCTAGCTCGGATGTGAGCTTTTTCACACTCTCCCACATAGCGGAGAGGCTCTCCCCACGAAGTTGCTCGCCTAGCGAGGAAGTCCCTATTCCTTGCATTCCACAATGATAGCGATGGAACTTCTTAGTAGGAAGCCCGTATAACTTCCCACATTTTGCACCGCCAGCAGCCTCCATCCACATTCTTTCAGCATCCTCGTCCGAAAGTTGGATTGCCTCGCCCGACTCATTAGGTGGCTGACTGCGTATGAATTCCTCCACGTCAGTTGTGAAGCGATCCTATAGGAAAAATTACATTGAATAAGTATTTCAGAATTTATATAAGTGTAAATCAAAATACTTAATGAAAAGTGAAAACTTACATGTACAGTCGAGGCTCGGCCCTCGACCCACCTTTCTTGATTCGTCTCTTTCTTATTCTTGACAATATGAGTCTCCTTGAATAACTCATCTTGCTTCATTGGAAACCCCAACTTCTTTTCCTGAAACTCATAAATTTTAGTTAATAAACAGAATAGATAAACTTTGAAAATTAAAATAAATTAATCAATTACGTACCAATCTTCTTTTTATTGTCCCTTGGCTAATCGCACCTCCAGTGTGCAAGGACCCTCCCTTCTCGGATGCACGAGCTTTCTTTCCTTTTTCGCTCTTCTTTAAGAACGTTGCAGTAAGCCATTACCTTTACAAATCCTCCCATAAATGTTGAAGCAACCATCCAGGCTTCTTGTTGAACTGTCTAGCTTTGGAGAAACTATGCGACAACCGCTTCCGAGCTTTGAGATTAAAATTTGCAGCCACTTCCGCGCTATAGCGGTGTTCCCATACACACTTGATCTGTATTTCAAAAGTTAAATATCATATGGAAATATCATAAATATAAATAATTATACTGCTTAAAAGAAAATTTATACCTCAAATTCATTGAAAATTTGCTCCTTCATTGTGAATGGGAATTCACTCCAACTCGTATAGGGGGCATCATAAAGCTTTCTGGTGGCTTAGATGATTATCCTCATAGTAATATTACTCAGGATGAACCTGCAATTTAAAAAAAATGGAGAACACATTAATATCTTAGTACAAACTGTACAAAATAATAAACGTAAAAATAACAAATTACTCTTACCCATCACCCTCAGGGACTATGATGATCCTGCCATACTGATCATGATGCACCTCCTCGTCATCATCAGCATCATCGTCCGAAACTTATACATTAGAGGCATGTGTGGAAGGTGTATGGGGGTCAGAGCTACTATCTCGCAGGCGAAGGCCTGAAATAGATAGAGTCCCTGATGAATATGGCTCTGAACCCTGTGACTGCGACATAGTTGGATCGATCGCAAGTGGTTGTGACACTGATGGTTGTGACCCCCGTGGCTGTGACACGGGTGGATGTGATCCATGTGGTCGTGAGGCAGTTGGACTGTATGACGGACGTACAGTCATATGTCTCTGTGATGAAAGACCCGGTGTCTGCACAAAAACATAGGGCTGGTGATGCTGTGGCACCTCATAATAGCCATCGGGTGGAGGATAAGACATAGGCGCAGGCATCGGCATCTCTGAAGAGGGTGGAAAAGATGGAGGATTATATTGTACCCTCCTCTTTCCCTTACTAGCCTTTTGTCGACCCCGAGAACCAGTAAGGTCATTGTTACCTCGACCCTTGCCTGTCATCTGCATAATATAATACATATTTAGATTGAAACATATAATAAACTATCTATAAAACGATAGTTATTAAAGAAACCAACTTTTTAAAGCTCATCGACGTATTGTTCCTTGTCCGAGAATTCTTCTTCCTCACTAGTTTGAGCTTCATCAGTTGATTCTACTTCCTCATTTTCTATAATTGTTACTTCATCTATATCAACTTCTTCCAATATGTGTGCAGGATGTTCCAAATCATTTTCTAAAAGTTCGTCCACTATTTGGTGAACACTGGAGATATCGTTTTGATAAGCAACATCTAACACATTCTCGACTTCCACCCTACCTACAGGCTTAGTTTTAATTACAACCCACCAATCGGACTTATTCCGCCGCAATGGATAAGGAGCATAATACACTTGCCTAACATTATGTGAAATTATGAAAGGATCATAGTGATCATACTCCCTCGTATGATTAACCTTAAATATGTTGTATTGGTTGTGTACTCTTGTACCTCTTATTGGATGTGGGTCAAACCACTTGCATCTAAAGAGTATCAATTTCTTATATGGTCAACCTGCATATTCTAGTTCAATTATTTCTTTGAGCACACCATAATAATCAATATCTCCACTTGATTGCCATCACCTCCTTGAACCCACACCCCGTTGTTGTTGCTATTTTTATTTTTAGATCAATCTTCTGTATGAAACTTATAACCATTCACAACGTATTTAGACATTGTTGTGACCTGAAGCCCAGGTCCCCAAGATATATCTTTCAAAAATTGATTTACACTATTATTTGGATCATTTACCTACATATTGTTAAAAAAATTCATAAGTTAGCGTAACTCCCAAACAGTGTTTAACTACATAGTGTTAGAACATTATAAGGATAAACTTACAAATTGTTTGAACCACGTACCAAATCCCATATATACAGCATCATGGCCAAATTGACCCACGAAGTGACTGTGACACATCAAAT
>ML357516.1:0-23993 GCA_005239505.1 Nicotiana paniculata | reverse complement strand
GGCTTTTTGATGAGTCAATAAAGCTTAAAGCTTTTTAATGATTTGCTAAGTCTGGCAGGATACAACCAGATAATGTGTCTTTATGATTACACGTTTAGGAATCACCTATATGAGTGTGAAGTGTAAGTCGCTTCAAGGTGAATGAAAGTAAATGTCCATTCTCTAAGCACTCACGAAATCAGGCGGTGTTCATGGCTGAAACGAACACAACTGTGAGAACCATAGATGGTTAAGGATTGATTATGTGACTTATGTTGTCTAGGTATACAACAAATCTCGACGGTTCAAAGATATCAAATATACCGATTGACCGAGTATATTCGATATAAGTTCACTACGGAAAGTTCAAAGGGAAACCTACTTATCCAAATGCAATTAATTCTTGCATATAAAACACACACACGTCCGCACATTCCTTTATTTTATAGCCATTCCCCATTCATGTGGGGGATTATTGGTGTTTAAGCTTAGTGTAGCTTAATTTTAAGCTTAGTCTTGCTTAATTTTAAGCTTGATGTAGCTTAAAGAGAGTGAATGGAAAATGGTGGAAAAAAAATAGAGGGAAGTGAAATTTTGAATTAGTGCACTTTGTCCCTCATTGGAAGAAGGAAAGAAAATCTATGTGTATATATAGAGAAGCTCTTCTTCTAGCTCTTAAAGAGTTGAGAAGAAGGCAAGTCTCGCGCCGTCGTCGTCGTCGTCGCTCGCTCGGCTTCGGCTTCGGCTAAGGATTGATTGATTAATCTTTTTGGACAAAATATTTTTCAAATTATTTAATTAATTAATGGAAAATTTTGAATCTGGAATGACCCACGACCCGGTCCGGTCCGACCCGTTTTCTTTCCCGGGTTATTTTAAATCCATTTTTATATTTCTCGTAATATTCATACCTGTTCAAAACAGCTATGGCTGTTTTGAAAGGATTCACACCTGTTCCAACAGCTATGGCTGTTCTGAAAGGTTGCAAAACCTTTTCAGAAACAGTACTAAATTGGCTATAAATATACCTTGAATCCCAGAGTTTTTACTTACTAAATTTGCTGATCTTCTTCTTCTGCACAAAATATTCCAGTGTGTTTTAGAGCCTTCGATTTATTAGTGGGCTCGATTTATTCTTATATGATTTTTTTTCATAGAAAAGCTAAGGACGCCTGGACTAGCGCGCCCGCGTCGCGCTAGTCAGGTTTCTCACTGTCCCTGGTAAATTCCACTAGCGCGGCCGCGTTAATCCCGCGCTAGAGCCCGCGCTAGTGAGGTTTCACACTGTTTCTGTATTTATAGAATATTTATTGTTTTATTTTACAGCAGTACAGATTACTAACAATATATATATATAAATTTTATATACTTTTTCGACTAATATTTTTATAGCAGCTATACAATATATTTTTCCTTAAAAATTATCCGTTTGTCGGTAATACGGTTGTGACACAAAACATCACGTGGAAAAAATGTGTAATACTAACACCATATTTGTCTTAAGAGGTCACGTTTGTATTCCTTCATTCAAGGGCTGATTGCATTGAACTTAGCTATCATATAAAGTGCTTCAGTAATTCCGTTCATCTTCAATCATATAAAAGTTCATACTCTAAAATGTTGTAGATAGTATACACAAATAATAGAGGAACTTTCAAAAATATAATATTAAGTGGTTATTAATTTCTTATAGCTATCATATACATATTTACTTCTAATAGTTATTATTCAGTTGTTACGCGATTGTATTCGATGAATGAATACAGTAGCAGAATTCGCCTAAAAATAGGGAAAGTTGTGCGACTGTATTCGTTGTATTCGGGCTGCTGTATTCATGAATACAGTAGCAGAATTTGCATAAAAAATAAGAAAGTCCAGTTGTTTAATAACGGGAAGAAAATCAATTAGCGTGTATCACTCCTAATTTAACTCAACGAAATCAATTCTACATAAATTTCACCACTACGTGATTGTATTCGTTGTATTCGCGCTACTGTATTCATAAATACAGTAGTGAAATTCGCCTAAAAGATAGGTGAGTCCATCTGTTTAATAATGAAAAGAGGATCAATTAGCGTGTATCGCTCCTAATTTAACTCAACAAAATTAATTCTACATAAATTCCGATGTTACTGTGTTGTATTTTATGTATTTGCACGACTGTATTTATATAAATACAGTAACGTAATCAAGAAAAAGGGTGTATACCGTTCTATTCAATTCGACTGTATACATTGAATTCAATTCACGGATATTCATTATTCACTATTATACATTGTATTCAATTCACCGTATTCAAACAACAAAAAAATACAAAACACAATGATATCCAGCTGTATTAAAAAATACAGACCTTCGGAATACATAAATACATGCGAAAAAATAATATATTTATACAAAAATACAGTGTATTTGAGTGTATTTGTACATAATACAATGTATATTGTATGTGACTAAGAAAGCAAAGAAGAGAAGAAAGTTCACCGGAGATGGCTTTTCCGGCCAAGCAAAATACTGTATACATTGTATTAAAACTAAAAAGGGAGACGAACAAAAATACAACCCTCAAATCTTCCCATTCGTATCCATGGAGAGATCTGTTCGCCTAAGAGGATGAGCCAATAATGGATGATGGTGCCGACGATTCTGACTCATAGTTATATAGAAATTGATGATTCAATGTTTTAATTACTTCTGCCCTATTATTCATCTAAGTTCATGTTAGTGTACGCATGCGGTGTGATATGGTAGGATTTGTACGTGTGTTGCTAGTGAAGGAATTACTTGAAGCCACGTGGTGACATAAGGGGCTAAAAAACATGCAGCTATTTCGGGAAAATAATTTTTAAAACTAAATGTAAGTCTCATGCAGTGATATAAGGAAAGATTGTAATTTGAGTTGGGAAATGTGAATACGAGGCGATACCTCGATTGTGATTCTTGTTGTGCATCTTATATTAAAAAGGCTTATTAGTTGAACAGTTCTTGTTGTTTTCTTCATTTTCTTACTTGTATTAGACCGTATTTGATTACTTGTTGTTCTCATTATGTGTTCACTTCTCGTTGCCTTTGTTGCCTTAAATTATGTTGTTAGCCTACGTTATTATATTGTTCTGTTATCATTTTCTGTTATTGGTCTTTATTTTACTTTTCAGTTTATCTTGTCCTAGTAGGTATCTTGACCCGGCCTTGTCACTACTCTATTGAGGTTAGGCTTGATACTTCATGGGTACCGTTGTGGTGTACTCATACTATGCTTCTGCATATTTTTGTGCAGATCCAGGTACATCTGTTCATGCCGTACATTAGTGATCATTCCGTCATTTTCGAAGACTTCAAGGTATACTTGCCTGACGCTCACGGCCTCAGAGTCACCTTCCGCCATTCTCTTATTATTGTTTATCCTCTATTCAAACAGTGTTGTATTAGACATTTTTATGTATTTCTGTAGAGCTTATGACTCAGTCTCACTGGAATTTGGGAAATTTTGTATTGTGGTTCAGTATTGAGATTCTTATGAGACTTACCAGTTTATATCTTGTTTTAGTCGTTACTTTTTTTCTTATTATCTTGTTTGTTTAGGCTTGCCTAGTCTTAGAGACTAGGTTCCAAGGTGAAAATTTGAGGTCGTGACAGAATGTCTATTCCTATCATTGTCTCGCATGATCGGGTGATTGAGGATATTATTGACATCTAGAGGAAAACGACGATAAAAAGCTACCACAATGTTCCTCGTCCATTAAAAGGGACAAGCACCAAAGGAAGCTACATGAGAACGATACAAAGACTTACGAAAATTCAAAGATAAAATTCGAGAGATAATACAGCTGCATTGCCCCATTATCGTCACAAAATTAGGTGGGGGCGAGTGTCATGAGCCGCCATGTTATCATGCCATCTAGGTGCCATTTGGCACATATTTTTGCTATGTGAAAAGCTCACATAGAAAGGAAGCTAACACTTGTGGCAAGGTTCTATAAGAAAAATATAGACATTTTCCCTGGAAGACCGTAGATCCCTATGGAGTTGTTAGGAAAATCACTAGGATCTTCTGATCTTGTGGAAAATTCTGAAAAAGCCTTATTTTGTTAATATTAAGGACTTGTGTAATAATTAATATTTACACACGTGCCCCTAGGAGACTAGTATTTAAAGAAAGTCATATATTTGTAACTCATCAAACAAATCAATCAAGTTCTCTACAATACTCAAAGTTTTATTTGATAAAATTCTCGTCTTTTTTATCTAGCATTCCCTTAGTGATCTTGAGTGTGATAAGACTGACTTGGCATAGCAAGAAAGGAACTTCAAATTTGTTACAGTTCCTATTCATAAATTATACTTTTATATGTGTGTGTTTCAAAGCGTGGTGAAATACTGCATATTCTATAGTAGTGCATGTAGAGTATGAATAACAACGTCTTCATAAAATAAAAAATTAAAAAAAAAAACAACAATCATCTCATTCTTTGGCGAAGGAACACTTTTAATTAGGACGTGCATGCCATATCTTGAATTTGTTCATACAAAGTTTATTTTAAAATATTGCAACAAAAAGTCTCAGAAATTAGCAATATTGCATGATAATATGGTATAATCGGATAAAGCATATTACATACCTGGAAATAAGTATCCCCTAAGTTCAAATACCAACGAAGATTTCGTACGCTGAGTTGAAAACTAAGGACGGATATGATAACAAATAGAGAAACGACTAGAGTAACTTTTTGTTGTCTTAGCTTATTATAGGACAAAGTTAAAGTCAAGTTGACATCAGTTCGGCCAAACCGAAAAAATTAGTTTATTTTGAAAAGTATTTTTTTTAAAAATATTTTTTGATAAAAAGTAGTTACTTTTTCAAAAGTCGACATCAGTACTTTTAATATTTAACTAATTTATTTGAAAAACACTTTTGAGAAGCAATTAATTTGGCCAAACTTTTAAAAATTACTTGTAAATATATTTTTCTCAAAAGCATTTTTTAAAAAAGGACTTTTAAAAAGATTATACTTTTTTTGCTTCTCGAAAACTGCTTCTGCTTCTACTTCTACTCAAAAATACTTTTTTCCCCTCTAAAAGGAAAAAGATTTTTTTGAAAAAAAAAAGTACTTTTAGCTTGAAGAAGGTTGGCCAAACAGGCTACAAGTTTACTTTAAACGCTACTGCTTCTTTTTGCATCTTTCCTTCAGCCAAAGGCCTATCGAAAACAACAACTCTGCCTCCTCAAGGTAGGAGTAATGTTGGCAACTCTGCCTCCTCGGGAGATTACACTGAGGTCTCATTTGTTTGCACTTAATGGAGGTCTGAATCTTAATCATTCAGATCTCAGACATTAAGTGCGTTTGTTTTTAAAATATGAATCTTAATTATTCAGATCTTAATCATTAAGTGTGTTTGTTTTTTTTACTTCACAACCACTTAATGAGTCTGAATAGGTCTGTATGATTAAGATCCATGACAGAGACTTAATTTCATTAAGATGCTATCACATATTCATTATTAACTTTCGTCACCGCCTACCATTATCAACTATCACCATGCCACCACCACCACCATACTCAACCACCACCACCGCCATACTCAACCACCACCACCACCGCCACCACACCACTGTCATCCTCAATCATAGTCGTCACCATTATCGATCATCACCGCCCACTATCCCCACTACTCCAATCACCATATATCATTCTCACCACAATCAACACTCATCCACCTCAACTACCCCAATTGACCGCCCTATCACCATCAACAACCACAACCGACACTGCCCATTATTATAACCTATCACCACCCACCCACCACCTTTCTCAGTAACAACTACTACCACCCCCTGCCATTTTTAACTATCACCACCCACCATCACCATCCTCAATCATAATCGCCACCACTGTCAATCACTACTAGCTACTATAGCATGAACCACCATCATCAACCAAAATTACCACCAACCACCGCCTCTAGTCGGTATCCACCTGTTAGTCATCACCACTAACAACTATCATATTTTAAAAAAACAATATATTTTATTGATAGAATATTAGATTAGTTAGTATTTCATTTGAATTTTATGTTTATTATTTCTCAATAAAGATAAATTTTATACATTCAGATGTTAAAATCAAACAGTCTTAATTATCTCTATTTAGATTTTAATACACATCTTAATATATTCAAATGTGTATTCAGATTCAGACGTCTTAATCTTAAAAAAAAAACAAATAAGGCCTGAGTATGTTATTTTAATTACATATACCGAATGATCCCACTGACTAGTTTCAACAAATTCCTTGTAATTTGAAGCACGACATGCTAATATCAATCACAGAAAAATACAACTTTACTTCCCAAACGTAAATTCATTTCACAAACAAACTATGAACACAGAACAACTATCCAATGAAGTATCAACACACAATGCAAAACTAACTAAAATCCTAAGTACAAACTATCAACACAGACCAATGAACTACCCCAGTTACAATTTATAACAAAATGAAACGACGTGGGGTAATTGCAAATGTTCATATCATACTGAAGCGGAACCTGTTTTTGACACATGAGATAACGCGTCCTCAAACTGATGGTCATCGGACTTCCCTGCACTCAAGCATGGTGGAATAAACGACCTGAAGACGATATCCATGTTCGGGACTTCTTTCAGTTCGTGGGAAACGACTTCGAGGGCTGGAGATACAAAGAAGCGACGGAATTTCTTCTGGCAAATGAACGCGAAGATCAAGGAGAATATTGGAAGTGGAAACAGAACTGGAGTAGGCGCGAACTTTTTAACTCCAAAGTAACCGCACATGGTAACTTGGTACAAAATCAAGGTAGCTAACATGCGCGTGTGAATATGGGGCCACATTCTTCCGTAGCTCTCGAATGAAGGAACGTACACTTTCAATGCCTGTTTGAAGACAAATTTAGGAGAGAATGAATGAGATTAAAAAACCACCATGTGCAATCCTGCATTTATGAGTAACAACAACAACCAACCAACCAATCAAGTGAATTTCACAAGTGGGGTCTGGGGAGGTTAATACGTACACAGACGTTACCCCCTACCTTATGAAGGTAGAGGGACTCTTTCTCATAGACCCTCAGCTCAAGAACAGTGAAAAGGAAACAAGGTAATAGGCAACAGAAGCAAATGGCAAAGCGTGTACTAACAAAGATCTAGGAACACGAAAATACAAGAATAGTGTCAATACTACAGGTAAGAATGACGCACCATGTAATAACAAGGAACTACCTGTATTTAAGAGTAGTTTTTTTTATTTTGGTTTAACGACTTGTACATCTATATACAACTACATGTGAAACTTGTATATCTGTATATCCATTTTGGGTATAGATGATTCATATAATCGACCAACTAATTTGGAATTAAAGCTTAGATCAGTATATAAACATTAGACACCAGAACAATTACTCTGTCCGTTTCATTTTATATCAAGGTATTTGATTCATTACAGAGTTTTACGTACCAAACATACCCTTAAACGTGTGGTCTTAAATAAACTAAAACTAAAAAAGAAAGTGAGATATAAATGAAACATAGGTTATTCACCTGATTCCGTAGTAGAAGCCAGCCAAGACCGAAGTAAACCACTCCAAACGGTAAAATTATGGGAGCTATGACGGAATAGCATAGGACAATCGTCATAATCAGCATATCACTGGGAAATCGAGTTGCATAGCCTAGATCGCCAGGAGCCCAAGCCTCTTTTATCTCAGCTTCAGTTTTGCATAGATACTTCTTCTTGAGATGGAATATGATTAGAGGAACTATTCTGGACAGCTCCAGCCCATAGCCGACAAAGAACCTGCGATCAACAAATTATATCAAATGGAGAAGCAGAATGGAAACTACCAGAAAAAATTAAGATTCAGGACCATAAAACACCTTGAATTGTGCAAAGAGAATAAACTTCAACGAACCATTATTGAGATTAAAAATAATGACTCAACCTCAACAAAGAAAATACTATTCAGAGTATGGTTTTCATCAAAGATCAGCAGACATATCGGCGACAACTCAAGACAACTTACTGTTAAAAAGGATAAAAGAGTAGCTGCGAAAATAAAAGGGAAAGCATGCTATAGACTTACTTCAAAGCGACAAAGGTCAAGAAGAAAGTTGCATTCTGTGGAAGGCTTTCTGCCAATACACGAAAAATAGAGTTGGGATCATTCTCAATGCTCTTGAAGGTACCGAATAGAGTTCCACCGAGAGTAACACCAATAAATACATTCAGCACTGAGAAATAAAAATATTTTCCTGAAGCAGCTCTTGTCACATGGCTTTCTGAAGGGATGCCCTCTGCTTTGGATAGAAACATAAGAAACTTTGGCAACAAAGCCAAAAATATGATGAGCGCAAGTTGAGGCAAATATGCTTCTAGCACTGTCTTGATTGCCTTCTGCTTAACAACCGGTTTCAAAAACGGGAGAAGCTTCACCAGATTGTCTAGAGTTGTTAATGCAGAGATGAATCCAATCGGAATCATGTAAAAGAATATGGTCAGGAACACAACAACGTACACAACATACTGCCGGATTATTCTCTCATAAAACTTTTTCGGAAGATTAGTCCAAATCAACTGCCGTGGTTCTGGGGCATCTACAACGGTCCACCTGTCAACTATAGGGGCGTGCAAATTCTGTGATGCAGAAGCTGCAGCCACCCTGCTGTTGAAAAAGACGAGCGCAGAAGATTGCTGTTTCTCTTTGAGAGTCAACTTTTGTTCAACTTCCAACAGTTGGATCAACTCCTTAATCTTATCATTGTAGAATTCAATTGAATCTACCTTTTCACCAACAATACCAAGGAAACCAGTTTTATTCGAGGGTTTTAGTGCATCAGGATTTGTTTTCTTCGACTCCGCATAGATGGCTTCAGCACGTGCAAGCTTCTTTTTGTACCCTTCCAACTCTTCATAAATTTTGTTTACCTCCTTATTGTCCGTCACCACCATTGACCGATAAAACGTGTCGGGGTAGATTGCTCTGAAGAATGAATCTATCTGCTCTTTTTTACTTTGACCAACAGCAGCAGGAGGAATATCCCTGACAAGAATAACAAATTGATCGGCTCTGATTTCTGGAGACATAAGAGCTTTAGCTCTCAATTCTGTAACATGCTTGTATGCTTTCCACAAAAGGTAGTAAGTAACAACAGAAACCCAATATGTTGCAACTATAAATGCCCACAACCGCGGGCCTGAATTCTGCAACAGCAATGGGAATATAAGGAAATATTAGAATTCATCGAGCGACAATAAAACAAAGAAGTTTGGTTAAACATAGCAAGTTTTGTTAAATTGGACATAATGGCCATAAAATAGACCCTGCTGTCTAAATAATGCTGCAATATCAAATTAGACTAAGTTAAAACCATAAGACAGTGGCGGTTTAAATATATCTATGGATAAGGTTAAGGAAAGGTCAAAAGAACTTACGCCTACGTGTCCCATAGATAACCTATCAAGTTCATTGAAAGTGCCCTTGCTGGTGGTATTGGCCGCCTTGATACTATGATCAGTTGAAGCAACTGGTAGAAGTACAGGCAGCAGTACAATGCCGGAGAAGACAAATATTCCCAAGGCTGAAAAAATAAATGGTTTTATAAAATAATTTACACTATCAAGCTGAGTTTAGCATATAAAACACTATAGCAAATGAACTCTCACATTTGAGGTTTCAACAACTTGGCTACACTAATGACTTCTGAAAACGGATTACAAGTCCAGAAGACATTTCATAAGTTAATGGCTACAGCTGCTTGTACTACAACAACAAACGCCACAATTCTTAGATAGCTTTTTTTTTTTTTTTTTGAACTGGGGATATATTAGAAAGTATACAAATAATATCAACTACTACGACTAGTACTATATTTAGGTAGACGAACACAATTCTAAACTAGCTGGGATCCATTATATGAGATCCTCCATATCCAAAAAAAGAAATTTAACTTGCTTAAAATTTGAACCAAAACCACATGCAAACAACTCAAATTTTCTTGTTTGTCACCCCAACTACCTCTACTCTTCGCAAAAGTAAAGAATATACTTGTAGTTATAGAAAGGACTAAGGGGTTAGTGAACTAATTTATCATTGAGACCAACAATGGATTTGAATAATATACTTTTTGGAACCAATAAGTATTTCCCTCAACAGAAAACATGCCAGTAGATACTAGATAACAAGTAACAACAATAAATTAGAAAAATTATTTCCAAAAAAAAAAAGGAGAAAATAAAACAGGGGATAGTAACAAATTGAAAATGCATCAATTTTATTAGAACAACTACAAGTAATTTACTTAGTTAAGTTATCCGCTTTCTTTTTAGACTTCAACTGACGTAAACTAATAAGTCATCTAAAGGAGATGATGAATAACTGCCTGCTTATAAGAAGTGAAACTAGTTACCAATAAAATAAGGCCGACAAATTACTATATATAAAAATTCTTTGCAGTTTAAGTGTGTGTATATAAGGCCACACTATCCTTTCTGTTTATCATAGCCCGGGGCTTTAATTACTGGTTATTGTTATTGCATATCATGTATTTTATTGTTTTTATGCTTCTATTACTATTTCTATGGTTTCTGTTGACTGATGAATTGTCTCTTTTTGTTTTATTTCCGCCTTCTTGAGCCGAGGGTCTATCAGAAACAGCCGGGTAGTAGTAAGGTCTGCGTACACACTACGCTCCCAGACCCCACTTTGTGGGATTTTACTGGATCGTCGTTGTTGTAGTAGTATATAAGTTAAATCGTTCTCCAAAGTTTTTTTTTTTTTTTGTACTTACCACCAAAATCCCTTCTTTGTAAGTAAAGTAGATCCTAGAAAACTGGTTGAATTAGTTTGCTTTGAGAGCAAACCACTCGAATTCCGCATTATGCTTCCTACCAAACTCTCTACCCCACAAAATTAACCAAACTAAAGTACCAAACCAAAAATTTGCCAAAATAAGTCTGGAAAAATGTAAAAATACATAAACATCCGCTCTAAATAATAATAATATTGCTCAATAAAAAAATATTAATAGCAGGTAATTATATATAATAATAAGCATTACTCGGTAACCTAAATAAAATGATAAATAACCTACTGTAACAGGTCAAATCCTACTCATGGTGTAAAAATTATTTACGTTAAGTAAATAAAACTTAAATCCCTCAAAATTTAGCAGAAAACAGAATTTAAAAAGAAGGGAAATTTAATCATTTACCAGTGCCAAGGAAAACAAAGTAGACAGCAGTATCAACTCCAGACATGTTGATGATATCAGTTTCAGATGAGGACATAGCTTCTCGGATCCAAGAAAACGGGTTGCGGGTCATGTACCCGCCTTCAACTGGGTTCATACCTTGAAGGATCCGATTTGGATAGTACACCTCAGCATTTCCTGGTTTTCTTGAAAGCCATGTGAATAACAGCATCAAAACCACAAATATTATAAAGGAAGTTCCTAAAGATGTCAAGAATGATGGAAAATCCATCTGGGGTCTTCTAAAAATTCAATCTTTTCACTGTTTTGGCTCTCAAAATGCAATCTTGGTTCTCAAAATGCAACCTTTTCTCTGTTTTGACTCTCAAAATGCAATCTTTTCTCTGTTTTGGCTATCAAAATGCAATCTTTTGTGTGTTTTTGGTTCTGGGGTCTGCTCAAAACACAACCATTTTTGTATTTTGCTTTATATTTCTGCTTCCTTATAATGGTTTTTGGTTTTGTGTGTTTTCTTTGAGTTTTCAAGAAGGTGAAGAGGGCTATTTGTTAAAGAGCATTGAAAGCTGGGAAATAAAGTAACCGTTAGAAGGGAAAATGGAGTGGTTTCGAAACTATGATTTTTGCTTTTTATGTAGATAAAGAAAATATCATGATTGGAACTTGTGGAATGTGGTGTTTTATATTGTTAAAAGATGTTTCAGTGTGTGAGATTACGTGGGAATAATGTGTGTGTTATGTGTTGCTTTTCTTTATCCAACTCTCTCTGTCGATTTCTTTAATGCACAAAGAGGAAAGAGGTGAAGGGAAGTTGAAGAAAATTGAAAGGAACGAGAGAGAGAAGCAAAGTATAGGTGGCAGATTTTTTACAGAGTAAAAGGAAGTGTGGAAAAGGCAAGTGTTGTTTCTGCCCGTTTGAAATGATTAAATTACCCTTTCTCTATATTGTGATTGTTTAGTGGAGCGTTTGGACATAAGAATTGTAATTTTTTTTAAAAAAGGTGAAATGATATTTGAAAATTAGAGGTATATTTGGACATCAAAATTAGTTTTTTTGAAGTTTTGTGAGTGATTTAAGTGAAACAAAAATAACTTTTTGGAGTTGTAGACATCGAAATTTTAAAGAATCAATTTAAATCCTAAATTCAAGATAGTATAGGACTCTTGAAATTATAGGAGTCTATCATAATTTCTTGTAGATTACTCTATCCTAAACCCTATACCCTACCTATAAAAAGGGTCACATATTCCATCTGAAGAGGCATCTCAAAAAATGGATATCATCTCGAAAATTCTATAAACTCACGGGATATTCACAAAGAAATCAAGAAGTGGCCGGATAATTCTTGATAATCAAATAATTCAAGAAGATCCACAACATACTTCATGGATATCAAATAAATCCATAAAAGCCCCCATCATCCTACGTTCGAGAAATACGTTGCTCCAACTCTCGAATTACGTAGATAATCAGGAGAGAGAAATCAATGGAACAAACAAAATTGTATTCGCATCATTTTATCAATAAAGTTATTTTTCTTCATATGATTTTGTGGTTGTAGTTTATTTTTGTATCACATATAATTTATTGCAAACAAATTGGCACGCCCAGGGACCAGTTCTGCCATTCATCTCTTCCTCCTGTAAATCGAAAACTCAAAGTTTCAAAATGATTTGTTGCGATTGTCGAGTACTTCAAGTCTCGTCTTCAAGTTTCGGCAGGCCTACACCCCGATAAACCTTGAAATATGGGGCATTTGTAAACATCAAAATTTAATGGATCAAGTTAAATCCTAAATTCAAGATACTATAAAACTCTTGAAATCCTAGGAGTCTATCAGAGTTTCTTTGAGGTTACTCTACCCCAAACTATATCTACAAAAAGAGTCACATATTCCATTTGAAGAGGCATCTCAAAAAATGGAGATCATCTCGAAAATCTCATAAGCTCACGGATACTCACAAAGAGATTAAGAAGTGGCCGGATAATTCTTGATAATCAAATAATTCAAAAAGATCCACAACATACTTCATGGATATTAAATAAATCCATGAAAGCCCGCATCATCCTACATTCGAGAAATACGCTGCTTTAGCCCTCGAATCACGGAAATAATCAGGAGAGAGGAATCAAGGGAACAAACAGAATTGTACTCGCATCATTTTATCGATAAAGTTATGTTTCTTCATATTTATATTGTGGTTGCAATTTATTTTTGTATCACATATAATTTGTTGCAAACATGAGTTTTTCAAATTTTCGAAAAATTCCAAAATTCATCTTCAAATGAAAATTGAAAATTTTATGGCCAAACACTAATTTCGAAAAAACGTGAAACTTTTTTGAAAAAAAAGTAAAAAGTATTTTATGTCCAAACGGGCTCTTAGTATTTTTATCTTTTTCCTTCTAAAGTAAACGTTTTCAGCATTTTAAGGTACCTATGAAATATGAATTCATCGAGTAAAACATTTTCCACCAAATCAAAACGCATCCCTAGCCCTATATATGATTAATTTTTCGCGAGTACATCAACATCACTAAAACTTATTTCCTCAGTAAAGGAAAAAAAAAAGAAAAACAGTTTGATGCATATGTATATATTTTGTGTTAGTGTAAAATTCGGAAAATACTCGCACTTTAAGTAGATGTCATGTACATAATTTATTCTAATACAAGCATCTAATTTCACGGCTTGACGAAAGGATAATTCCTTTTTTGGTTAAGTAAATATTGAAACTTAAAAAAAAAAAAAAAAAAAAAAAAAAAAAAAAAAAAAAAAGGAAAGAGAGAGCCAAAATGATTCTAAATATGATAAATTAGTTGGTGGGGGAGGGGAGGAAAATGATTGTTGTCATAGTTTTTAATGTTTTATTTTAGTGTATAGCTTCTGTCTCTTTCTTCAAGATCTTTCGCTTTTGTTAGCATAAGTGGATTATAAAGTTCCACGTATACCTCCATTATTTAAATTGTTGATGTGATTAAAAGTGTGTGAAAAAACAGAAATAGTCATTAAAAAAAAATTAAATGGATTCAAATTTGACTATTTTATTTTATTTTATTTTTGGATTCTCTTTAGATTTTAGAACAATTAACTTTTAGATAATGAAAAGGTCGTAAGGAGTCGTATATTTTCACCTAACGAGAGGATCTGAATTTGAATAACTTAAATTTTAATAAGCCATTAAATGTATTTGTTTTTTCATCTTCAACCACTTATCAGTTCAGAATACAACAGATTTATTTAATGTTGTATAGACGATTTAATTATTAAGACGTAAATCATTTAAAATTTCATGCAACATATTTGTATAGTTTTACCTAACGGAGATCTAATTGAATAACTAAATTTTCAATAAATCATTAAATCTGTTTACTTTTTTCAGTTTCAACCGCTAATCATTTAAAATAGAACATATTTATTTAATTTTATAAGATTCGACTAAATCATTAAGATGTAATTGACGTAAAATTTCATGCAACGCACTTAATCCATTATCACCGCATAATTAACCGCGATCATCAATTAGCATCGCTGCTATATTTTACTATTATGTATTTCATCAAACATATAATTTTTAAATTCATGTAAATTAAATCTGTTTAAATTCCACATTAAAAATTGAATAAAAACATAGTAGTATTATTTTTTGTTGAATTGAGTAAAAATATATTATAAACAATTCAAAGATTAAGATAAACAACAATTTAAATTAATCAGTGATACACTAAAGAATTGTTTAAGACGAATCAGCGTTGGCAAAGTGTGGGACAAACGACAAGAATCTGAGTTTGGAAGATAGTGAAACTGTTAACGTTAGCTGCAGTGACTAAGCCAGCTGATGTTAATCTTCAATTATCTACATGACACGTGTACAGTTACACTCCCTTGCCGACAGGACTTCGCGTGGACGTACAACTGTAGGGTCCCTCACTGGCCTTTTTTAAAAATCTGGTCGAGGATAGAGAGATTCTATCCATTTTAGCCGGTTCATAATTTATATTGTGTAGATTTTATTTTTAATATTTTTAGTATTGAACTTATTATGTATTTAAAGTTATATTTTTATTCATTATTTGTTTGGATTATAATAGACTTTTATATATAAATTTATATTTGTATCGAAAGTATTGGATTCAGATAAATTTGGTGTCGTTTACCCTGACGGCTACAATCCTTAATAGTCTTTTCTTGAGCAAACAGTATATATATATATATATATATNAACTTGTCACGACGGACACATTGATTTCCTAGGCTTGCCAACAGTTAGGAAGCTTCAAAAGATAATAATTTTTCATCAGTATCAAGTTCTAGTATTTCCCTATCCACAAAACATATTACATCACTTGGACGTCTAACAAAAACTCTTTTATTGCTCCCATGAAAAGTACTTCTTCCAGCTGCTCCCAAAACTTGACTTCCCATATTGAGGCAATTTTTTGCTAGTTGATGAGTTGTCATATTTCCCTGCCTGAAGGTGTGCTGGAGGATAACCTTCTGCTGGTGCATTAACCACCTGCAATCATTCACAACCTTATTAGATATATTATTACCGTCATGAATGGCCAGGGTTACCTCCGTGCAATCTGTCTCTATTTCAAGAGGGAAAAGATTCTAATACGTTGCTGTTCTGAGACCTTCTCTTAAGACTTTCAATTCTGATGCTAGTGAGCCATTAGCATGAGTCGATTTTGTAAAACCAACCACCCAATTACCATTGACATTCCTGATAACACCACCTAAGTCGCAACTTTGGTTATAATTATTGAAATTGGCATCAATGCTTAGTTTAAACCAACCCCTTGGAGGTTTGTTCCAATTGATTGTAATGAGTAATTTCGGAGGGTTTATAGAGTGTTTTTTCATGAGTAATTTGAATTCTATAGCCCTCTGCATAGTAAGAGAATCATTGATGGGGTTGGTAGTGTTATTATGGTTGTTATTATTTCTATTAATCCAAGGGTGCCAAATGATAAAGAGAAAATAAGAGTTCCAGTTTAAAAGCGTATTATTAATTGGATAGTTGAGGTCTCTTATTTGGATGAGCCAGTGATCACCATTTAAACTATTGTGATTTTGCCATTGAAGGCAAGCCCAGAATTTTTCAACGGCCTTGCATTCTAGGAAAATATATTTTATGGATTCAATATTGAGACCTTTACAGATGGGACAAGAAGGATCAATGTTAAGCCCAATCTGTGAAAGGTATTTCCGACAAGGAATTCGATCATGAAGACATTGCCAAAAAATTTTATTTTATTTTATTGGGGCAGTCTAGTTTCCATATCCAGTCAAAATCTAAGTTAGTATTTTTTGGTGTTTCTAATAGAGTATAACAAGACCTAGTTGTGAACACACCCTTCATGTTGAGAGACCAAATAGGTAAATCATTAGAGGGGCCTTTAAGACGAATTTTGGTTTTTGTGATATTAGATAATACATCCGGAGGAAGAGGAAAAGATACACCATCCAAGTTCCAATTGCAACCATCGAAGATATCTCTAATTTTTATCATGGTATCCTTAGTGGAGGGTGGGCCTATCACATTTTTTCTTAGGTTACCAAATTTAGGGATCCAATTTGTTTCCCATATGTTAAGATTGGAGTGAAAGTGGGGGACCATATTATGCCCTTAGAGCAAATTTCCCAACCTTTGCAAATACTTTTCCATACGAACGAACGCCTTGTCCTTATGTTACTAGTACAATAGTATGAGATGATAAGTTTGGCCCAAGAAATTGTGGCATTTGTAGGAAGTCTCCAACTTAGGCTAGCTAATGTGCATAGATTTTTATTCCTAGCATTATGGATACCTAAGCCACATTTTGGTTTAGGTTGGCAAAGGGTAGACCAGTCGACTAGGTGAGTTTCCTTTTTTCTATTGAACTATCCCATATAAAGTTCCTTTGGACTTTATCAATTTCTTTTAAGGTTTGCTTCGGAAAAAGAGTGTATTGCATATAATGGTTGGGTGTCTTTTTGGTTATATGTTAAGTCAAACTCAATAGTTTTACTCTAAATTTTGTATTTATATTTAAAAATTACTTTTAAATTTTCACCTTATGTTTGTTATTCGTTTCAATAAAGAAGAAAATATTTTCTGTCAAATATTTTTACGATTCAAATTTGACACTTTTAATGACGGAGGAAGGAACTATATCAATTATACTACACTCTTTAATTATTCGAAACCCACACTGGCTTTTTTTACAAGTAGTCTAATTCTTTTTGGAAATTCTATTTTGAATCAGACGTTTTAGTTTATTACGTTGTCAAAATAATCTTCTTCTTTTTTGTGGGGTTCGATAGTTTTGATTGGAGCGGTTCCTCCACGAGCAACGTGGTGGCACGTAAGACTTGTGATTTACAGAGTTTGGGCAGTTAACAGAAAAACGGATACACTATATGTCTATATCCCTTCTCTTCCTTTGTGGATAAGGATGAGTGGAATCCATGTTTGATATTCTGCAAGTTATTACTTCCATTTCAGTTCACGTACGCGCGGAGATAGAAATTCGCTACGGGTTCGATCGAACTCAATTAATTTTGTACGAACAGTATATTTATAACAATAAATTTATTAAATATGAACATGATAGAAACTAAGAGTCTACCAAAGACTTCTGTTCCCAGAGTAAATAAGCCGAAAGTAAAAACAAACAATATAAAGAACCAGGTTTTTTATATTGTTCCCGCAGTAAACAAGCAGTAAATAAAAAGCACACGATATTTATGTGGAAAACTCCTTATTCAAGGGATTAAAAACCACGACATACTTTAATAGAAATTCAACTCCACTTAACCGATCAAACTTCATATTACAACCAATTGCAATTTAGGAATTAAACTCTTAATCTCTCACCCCTTACAATAACTATATTGTAAGCCTTTTGCAAATAACTCTATTATAAGAACAAACCTTGAAAAAAACCAACCCAACAATTGTTGAAATCTGTTCTACAAAGACACTTCTTGAAAGTAGTGTAGGATTACAAATGAAGAACAAAATGACAAAGACTCAACAAATCTAAGGATTTAAGATATCTTCAATCTCTGGATCTGGTCCTTGAGGTTGTCGCAGTTTTGTTCTTAAGAGAGCCTTGAAGGTTGTGGTGGCTAACACTCGAGAGAATATGATTTTTTGGATTTGCAAGTGTTAAGTAAAATCCCTTACCTCATGTTGATAATATATGTGTGAGATCATGCAAGATGATGCAAGGAAGTGTCCTTTAGTTTGGCTTTAGCAAGCTACAACTATGTAGTTGTACTACTGCCATACGGTACAACGCAGCAACTTTTACAACTGTAAATTTGACTTGTACGACGACCTGGGGAACTAATTCACACCTGGTCCCTATCTGGTTCCTCGAGAATATTTGACTAGCATCAAAACATGAAGTAACATATCTGTTTTCAGTCGGTACAGTCCAACAACTTTTACAGTTGTAGAGTTGACTGTACAACGGCCAATGGAACTGACATATTGTCCCTATCTAGTTCCTCGAGAACGTTTGGCAAATCATCAAAATACGAAATAACATAACTTATCAATTTCCCCCTTTTTGAAGATGACAAATCCAAAATTGATATTCCCTTGAGAACCAGATTCCTTACATGTACTGATCACATCTGGTCCCTATCTGGTTCCTCGAGAATGTTTGGCAAATCATCAAAACACGAAATAGCATAACTTATCAATTTTCTCACTTTTGATGATGACAAACCCAAAATTGATATTCTTACTGAGAACCAGATTCCTTACACGTTCCCCTACAGATTAGACATATAATCAACATGTTAACATCAATGTTTCCCTGCGAAGAAGACCTATCTTTCACGTGCACAACACAACATAACATATATCAATTCATTTATGTTCCTCCCCCATGTTGACACCTATGTAACTTTCCTCTTTTGGCATCATTGAAAAGAATAACAGAAGAAGCACAACCAAAAAGAAGTTCAGTTACATTAACTCATGTCACTTGGGTAATACACCATAAACAATAACAAGAACAACAAGTGAATGTCATTGCACAAAAATAGAGTGATTGCCCCTAATAGAGTAATTATAACAAAATCACGCTAGTTTCAACATTAAAGAATATGAAAACTTAAACAACTAAAATACCAATGTCATCAAACACAAAGATCAAAAGAAGATAGGAATTTGAGAAAATTTGGAAGGGGTGAAAGACATGGATAACTGGGTGGGAAGAAAATTAAGGGGCTAAGACCTTGATGAGCTTGTCCATTCATTCATTTGTTGTCCTCTGATCGATGATCATCTGATCGATGATCATCTAATCTATCAGGTCCTCCACATGTTTCCTAGATATTTCATTCTCACCCTTCAACTGAGTATTCTATTCTGCCACGGGACCACTGGGACCTGGTTCTCTACCTCTCTGGGAAAGCTGAACCATCAGTCGGAACACCATGAATCTAACCAAGCTTCTCCTCATCAAGAACAAACCCATTCTCATTTACATACAACATTAGAGTATCATCGTCAGTAATAGGCAAATTTGCAGAGAAATTTTTATTTCTTCTTCATAAACTTTGGGACTTGGAGGAACAAAGAGGTGATTATACTTTTGGATAACAATGTCAAGAAGTTCCTCCTTTTTCAGCAATATAAGAGTCAAACACTCTGCCCAATAACATCTTTTGAGACTTCTGATTCTCCTTGCTTTCGAACTCCGATAATTCAATCTTTTGCTTATTTAAGGAACCAAGCTCCTCACTCACACTACCCTTTCTTTTCCTTAGGTCAGTCTCTTCTCTTTATCAATTTGTTCACCCTTATCATTTGTTGCATCTTTCTCAGCTGACTTTCTTGTCTCCATTTTGCTATTCTTTGAGTTCTTTCTCACAAGTGGATATTTTTCACTGCATTCTCCTCATCCTCCACATACACCACATCAGTAAGTGACACCACTTCATCACCAATCATTCTAATTTTCACCAATCCTTTTTACTAGATAAAAATATCGTTTAAACACAGAGACAAAAGGAAAAGTCATCATCAGAATTAATATCCTAAGACAGACTAGAGGGATCAGGTCCCCCATTAAGTTCCCCCTTTTCCAACACATTCACCAATTCCTCCATCCTTCAAGACTTCTACAAACCCAACAATAATTTCAGCCCCACTCTCTAAAATATTAGATCTACCATGTTCCCTTTCAGTTAAAGTCCCATCAAAATATGCCAAAGACTTATTGGGGGGTTTGATTCAGATGAAGTTAGGATTCTGGAAGTTGACAGAGTTGGGTTTACTTCTGTTATATTTGGAGAGAGGGATTGTTTGTTAGACAAGGTTGATTCTGGTTTAGAAGAAAAGAATCGCTTTTGGTTAGGTGTGAGAGAAGGACATGATTTTTTGGGGCAACGGGTCAGTTCAGAAAAGGTTTAACATTTTGGACTTCAAAAATTAGGAGAGAGGCGGGAATAAATTAATGGCATGACACTTCAGTAGTTTAAAAAATCATATAAATATTGAATAGACTACTAATCACAGGAACCATGTTCCCTTGAGGGTTTTTGAAAATTTGAGCAAAAACTCCTAGAAGTGCAATGTCATTCATACTTATTTTCTCCTGAAACTGCCATGTATGTATACATGTAACTTATCAGTGGCACTTAGGCATGTTAGATCACCACCGTTCAACGAGTCAAGGTCTGCACCATAGATGTTTTTGAACCTTTTGGCTATCAACACCATTTCACCCGTTTTGAGATTGGCAACAATGTAAGATTTGGACAAGAACTTCACTTTATTTCCCTTGTCACAGATTTGAGACACACTCAACAAGCTATATTTCAAGCCAGTCACATATTACACATTTTTAATTGCATGAGAGAGTGTTTTGCCAATTTTACCAACACCAAGAATATCGCCCTACTTGTCGTTTTCAAAAGACACACTCCCACCTTGGAAGGCCTTGAGTGATAGAAATCATCAATTCTTCCAGTCATATGCTTAGAGCAGCCGTTATCCATGTACATTTCTGACTGCTACCTCTCACTCCAGCCTGCACACGAAATCACTTATTAGACTTAGGAACTCAAGCCAACTTGAGTCCCTTATAATGATAGAATGAGTGAATCAAACTCCTTTTTATCCATGCAGGCATCACATATTTTCTTTTCAGGGAACTAGGTTCCTCAACAGTAGGGTTCTTTTCAATAAAATTTTGTTTTCCTGTAGAGACTGAATTTTAGCTTTACAAGAGTTCTTGTGATGACCGGTTTGACCATAGTAAGTACACAACCAATTATTAGCCACATTTATATACTTGCTATGGGGATTATATGGGGATTTAGCCTTATGGAACCCGATTTCTTACATGTTTCCACCATTACTTTTATATATAGACGTGATTACATCAGAGGACTAGGTCCAGTTCAGTGACTTACCAAGATCATTTTTAACTCTTTTCAGATCCTCCTGAAGTTGTCTATTATTTTCTAGCTCAACAACAAAACTTATTTTAATTTTCTTATGCTTGCTCTCAAGCTCAAGTTGAGCCTCACTAGCCACTTCTTTTCCTTTAGGGGTATACATCCATTTTTTCATTTGGTTTTTCAGTAAGGTATTTTCTCTAGTTACTTTTTCCACTTGTTCCTTCAAGTCTAGAATAAAAACTACCATATCATCCCTCTCGTGTTCTATATCACCAATTTATTCAATTAGAGCATTTTATTCATTAATGAGGCTATGATAGGCAACAATCAACACATTTGCTAAGGACATTAATTTTTTCTTAGAGTAGGTTTTTAAATTTCTTTGAATATCAAGAAAACTTACATCATCTTCCTCTTTGTCCTCATCATCATCAGATTTATCCATGAATGCAAAGATTGAATCATATTCTGAAGATTCATTGTCAAAAACCATCATAGATATATCTCCTTCGTCATCTTCACCTTCAGATTCACTGGAGGAATCTCCTCAGGAAGCCAGAGCTTGCTTCAATGCATTGTCAGCAACATCTCTTCTTTTGAACTTTATGTTGGGGACCTGGTTCCTCTTAGCCGTCTTATCAGTGTTGGTTTTGTAATGAGCCTTCTTATTAAGAGGACAGTGTTTAATGAAGTGTCCAGACTTTCCACACTTATGACAACAATTATTTTCTTTGAAATTCCTGCTGGGGCTTCCTTTCTTTGGAATCCCACCATTTCTTCAAACTATCTTTTGGAATCTTCTAGTGAGATACGTAATGTCGAATTCATCACTACCTGAGTCCCTGAGAACCGGGTTGGCATCCTTGAGAACCGGGTTCTTCTCCTTCTTGGGCTTTCTTCTTTCAAGATCCTTCTTTATCTCCATATTATAAGTTTGATTTCTAATAAGCTCATCAATAGTCAGCTTCTGAAGGTCTTTGTCTTTAGTGATAGCATTAACCTTGCTCTCCTAGGAACTTGGTAAAACACTGAGTATATTTCGGAGCAACTTGTTGGTTGGAATGATTTCACCAAGTGAATGATGCTCATTAATTATGGAGGTGAACGGGTATACATCTCTTGAATGGACTCATCCTCTTTTATTTTAAAGGTTCATACTCAGTTGTAACACTACCACAAAAATTGTTTTTACCGACTAATATTTAGCAGCAATAGGCTAATTGATGCTAATGTATTATTGTGATCACAAAATTTACCGGTAAATTAGTAATAGCCAGTGATGGATCCTCTTTACTGGCAACTGAAATGAAGGGCCAGTACCCCCCAAATTTTCCCCACGTGCCCTCTTTACTTTGAAACCCGATTTCAAATTTTTAGGCTCACTCTTTTACATTCGCCCAAAATTCACTCTCTACCTCGCTTCATCTCTCTCTCTGTCACGACCCAAATTCCCAACCCACGGGATCATGATGGGCCCTAACACCATACTTGCTAGGAAGGCCAATGTTAGAAATTGATTAGCCATTTTCCTTTGAATATTTACTTAAACACAATGAGACAATTTAAAATAAACTAAATCTAATAATTTCCAACAAATGTAATCAGGAATAATATTCGATATGATGAAACGAACCACGAACTAAAACTAACTATATAACTACCCAGGGCCTGGTGTCATAATTCACGAACTACTAAGAATACTACAAATAATGGTCTGAAAGAATATATCTCTATTTTGAAAGAAATAAAACAACGTCTATAAAGTAAAGAAAAGACTCCAGAAATATGCGGACGCCAGCAAATCTACCTCGTGTCTCCGAACGATGATGTCAGCTACTAAAGTCCCCTAACTCTGGCCGGTACTTGGATCTGCACAAAAGAGTGCTGGATGTGGTATCAGTATAATCGACTCCATGTACTGAGTAAGTGCCGAACCTAACCTCGACGAAGTAGTGACGAGGCTACGACGGGGCATTAACAATAAAACTTGTAAACAATATATGATAAAGCAAGAAAGAAATAATAATAATAAACTAAATAACCAGTAACTTGCAACAGTAAATAAAAATAACTAGGATAATTCTTTTTCAGATATCAGCTATAATCAGCTCCTCAAAATTTCCAAGTTTCGATTTAAATCACACTAAATATCAGAGTATGAAAACTTTTTTAATAAAACCGGAGTTTTCCAAATCCTTATTTTTGAAAATCAGTAAGACATAATTATTCTCCCTTATTTCTCCTGTTGCGGCGTGCAACCCGATCCCACCTGTCCACCCTTATTACTCCTTGTTGTGGCATGCAACCCGCTCCCACCATACATATCATATCAGTTTATTTACGAAAACTTTCACAATTCAGGC
>MDKI01144379.1:0-48848 GCA_005239505.1 Nicotiana paniculata | reverse complement strand
TTTCAAATTTTTGTTTTTCGTTTTTCTACACACAGGCACCCCTCCCCTGACCCCTCCTCCGGGAAAAAAATATTTTTTATATATATTTTTAGTTTTAGTTTTTTCATCTTTCGGTTTACACGTTCAAAATTTTACAAGTTGCAAAGTTATGAGTTCGGAGGTTTATGTATTTGGAAGTTTTCGGGTTTAGAAATTATAAAGTTTACGGGTTCGAAATTTTGCGATTTCGAAAGTTTATGAAATCTGTGGGTTCGGAAAGTTGTTGGTTCGAAAGTTTATGGCTTCATGTTTATTGTATCTAAATTATTTATGAATACTCTTGAGAAGTTATTTTCCTTAATTTGCGTATCAACACCGGCAAATGAATAAGATTACTACTTCTTTTTCAAGAAAATTCCTTTTCCTTCGTACCAAACACACCCTAAGTTGAAATCTTAACAAATGTTAAGGTCCTAAATTTTAGAACTTTCTACATCATTCAAATGAGGAAATATTTAATACTTAAAATATTAGTTGCTTTTTAACTCCTTAATTTAGGAAATTGTCAAATTACAGCTTTGTCTGATGCGAAATCTATTTTTAAGGGTTAAAAAAATCGGACGATATTTTGCTAAGGGACTTCGTGCTTTTAATATAGTATAGATATAGATAGATTATAGTTCTTTTTCTTTCTCAAAGTATGTAGCAAGGAAGCAAAGTTCAATCCAAGCCCAAATAAGAATAGATGCAAGCTTTACTGCTTACTAAATAGGAAGTTGGCATGCTAATCTTCCTTACAAAATTTTATCTAAAAATAAATTGAAACTATTTAAACCATTTAGTAGGTTCTCGCATTTAGGCCTGAACTCACATATTAGTAAGAATGAATATACTTGAACTGACATTTTGTAAGAATTGAGAATATGAAATTTTATAATGATAATCTCATCTCACATTTTAGTAAGAATTAAATAGATATAGAACGCATTTTGGTAAGAATATAAAATATGAAATTCAATCAAACCATTCAAAGTTTAGGAAACTAGGTAATAATATCCCAGTCAAGAAGCTGACAAAGGGGATGAGCGGACCATGGAGTCTATTGAACGCATTTCAACTAGCGGAGACTCTTGGAATAACTTGAGTAAGAAGTCTCCAAGTGAGCGTCTTATGGGGTCTGGCCAAGCACATATGTCGGAGACTGCCATGGAAGTGCTCGAACTGAGCTTAGACATAGTTAGAAGAGAGACTGAGAAAATGAGAATTGTTGTATTGAAGAAGAAAGCTACAATATTAATACATTGTTCTAACCGCCTAAACTAACTAATCCACTAATTACATAATTACCCTTCACACTATAACTACTTACCTCAATACTCCCCCTCAAGCTGTGTAGTGTGAATAAGTTGTACACTCCCAGCTTGGACAATAGAAAATCATGTTGTGCCTTTCCCCGTCCTTTGGTTAGCACATCTGCTATCTGCAGGTTTGTAGAAACATGTGCAGTCTGAATTAGGCCCTGTTGAATTCTCTCTCGAATAAAATGGCAGTCAATCTCGATATGTTTAGTCCTTTCATGATAGATGGGATTTGCAGCAATCTGAATAACCGTTTTACTATCACAATACAGCTTCATCGGAAGTTTCAAGTCCACATTCAATTCTTTGAACAACCCTGTTAACCAGACCACTTCAGCTATTGCATTGACCATACTTCTGTACTCAGCTTCTGCAGAGCTCCTTGACACTGTATTTTGTTTCTTGGACCTCTAGGAGATAAGAGAGTCACCCCGCTTTATTACAAACCCACTACTGACCTTCTAGTCATTGGGAAAGTGGCCCAATCTGCATCACAATATACTGTGAGTTGGTCAGAAGATTGGGATGATAGCAGAATCCCCAACCCAGGTGCATTCTTTAGGTACCTTACCACCCTCAATGCTCCTTCCATATGTGACT
This sequence comes from Nicotiana paniculata, assembly GCA_005239505.1. Classification (NCBI taxonomy): domain Eukaryota; kingdom Viridiplantae; phylum Streptophyta; class Magnoliopsida; order Solanales; family Solanaceae; genus Nicotiana; species Nicotiana paniculata. Next base: position 46,911 of record MDKI01144379.1, on the reverse strand, counting down.
TCTTGGGCTTGTGCATGAACTGGCTTAAGTTCTGTACAGCATAACTTATGTTTGGCCTTGTCATGGTAAGGTACAACAGCGTCCCAACTAATTTCTGATAGCTGCTTGGACCATCAAACAATTCATCAGTATCTAGAGTTCCATGTGCATTGGCATGATCATACTTTGCACTAGTGAGCTTATGGCTTGTCTCTAGAGGTGTGCAGGCTGGTTTAGAACCTGCAAGCCCAAGTGTGGCAATGAGATCAAGTGTGAACTTCCTTTGACAAACCAAAATGCCATGTTTGCTTCTTGCAACTTCAAGACCAAGGAAGTATCTCATCTCCCCTAGGTCCTTGATCTTGAAGTGATGTTGAAGCACAAGTTTTGCATCCTGAATTAACTGAGGAGATGGGCCAGTGATTAATAGGTCATCCATATAGATCAGGATAATGACAAAGTCAGAACTAGACCTCTTACTGAAAAGGGAATAGTCATGATGACTCTGTACAAAACCTGAGTATCAGAGGGCCTCACTGAGCTTCAAGTTCCACTGCCTAGAGGCCTGCTTGAGCCCATATAAGAGTTTCTGAAGCTGGAAAACTCTAGGAGACTCCCACTCACCTAGAAGACCAAGGGGTGGAACCATATACACTTCTTCCAGCAAATCACCTTGAAGAAAGGCATTGAAGACATCCATTTGGTGCAACTTCCATCCTTTCATAGCAGCTAAGTATAAAACAGTCCTTACTGTGACCATTTTCACCACAGGTAAGAAGGTCTCTTGGTAATCAAGACCCTCTTGTTGTGTGTAACCTTTGGCCACTAAGCGAGTTTTATACCTTTCCACCTCACCGTTGGCATTGTACTTCACCTTAAACACCCACTTACACCCTATAGCTCTCTTGTCAGTTGGCAAAGGAACTAACTTCCAGGTGTGGTTGTCTTGTAGGGCCTATAACTCTGCATCCATGGCTGCAATCTACTTGGGGTCTCGAAGAGCATTAACATAAGAAGTTGGTTCTGTAACAACTGAGAAAGAGGAAAGTGCCTTGAAGTAAGGTAGAGACAATGGAGCATAGGACATGTATGCAGACATGGGATAACTGGAACCCATAGTAGTAGAAGGACCAGCTTTTGGCATTCCATGAACAAATTCATTGAGCCAGCCAGGTGGTTTGGAAGTCCGAGTATACTTCCTTAGTCCCTCTTCTGGCAAATAATGTAAGGGGGCCACTACTGCATGAGGTGATGTGAGATGAGGCTGTTGCAGAGTCTCAAAAGATGGATCAAAAGGATTAGGAGCTGAGGAAACCTCAGGATTAAGAGCTGAGGAAGCCTTAGGAGAAGGTGAATCAAGAGCTAACTATGAGACCTCAGAGGTAGGATCAATGATGAAATCATCATCTGTATCAACAAACTGCTCAGCATTAGGCCTCCTGCCTGTGGAAGGTGTGGTTTTGAATGGAAAAATGTGTTCCTTGAAAGATACATCCATGCTACAAGAAAATTCTTGTTAGTGAGACTGTATAGCCTATAACCCTTTTAAGTGGATGAATATCCCATGTGCACTGATGGTTCTGCTCTAGCTCCAAATTTGTCACTTCTATCAGTGACAGTAGCATAGCATAGGCTTCCCAGAACCCTGAGATGCTGCAACCTAGGTGGTTGACCATAGAACATTTCAAAAGGGGACTTTCCTGCTAATGTTATAGATGGAATTCTATTGATCAGATACAATGCATTCTGCACACGAAATCCCCAGAACCTCAGTGGAATGCTTCCCTGAAACTTGATGGCCCTAGCAACCTCAAGAATCTGTCTGTGTTTCCTTTCTACGACACCATTCTGCTGAGGTGTGTAGACACATGAGCTTTGATGAACCACGCATGCATTCCTAAACATATTTGTACAATGTGAATTAAAGAACTATGTTCCATTGTCTGTCCTGAACACCCTTATTGCACTGTTAAACTAAGTCCTTACAAGAGTCATGAAGTCTTTTATTACAGTAGGTACATCACTTTTAAGTTTGAGCTGAGCCAAACCATTCTACTATAGTCATCTACTAAAGTGAGAAAAAATCGATTCCCATCATAGGTAGGAATTTTATAAGGACCCCATACATCATCATGGATCAAATCAAATGCTTTAGAAGCCCTACTAGTACTTTGTGGAAAAGGAAATCTTGTCTGTTTTGCCAACGGACAAATAGGACAGACATTATCGCTATGCGACCTATTATGTTTTATTATGTGCATCTGCTGTAGAATCTTAAGTGCAATGTTCCCAAGTCTTCTGTACCATAGCTCTTCTTCATTGGTCACACACAGTGTTGCTGAGGCTTGAATCCTATTTCTATCACTATGAGTCCAATAATATAGATCTCATTTCAACCTACCAGTCCCCTTCACCTTCCCAGTGTGAAGGTCCTGCATTAGGTAAAAATCAGGAAAGAACAACATATAACAGTTTAGTTCCCTAGTCAGTTTTGACACTGAAAGTAAATTGTATTTAAAACCTGCAATGCAAAGCAAATTGGATATAATCCCTTGATCCAATTTAGAACTTCCTACACAAGAAATGGTCAAGCTATCTCCATTTGGCAAATAAGCTTTTCCACCTATATTTTTAGACTGCTCTTTAGGCTTAGAAATCATTTCACTGTTTGACACCATGTGATCTGTTGCCCATGTATCTACTATCCATTTATCATCCTTTGTTTTACTATCAGTAGAATAAGTTACACTAACTGCATTTGCAAGCATTAGGGGCCGTTATACCTGCTGCATTAGTTGTTGGCTCAGATGTATTATCCTTTTGTAGCATCTTCAGAATCTGGTCATATTGTTCTGGAATAAATGACATTGGCATCTTCATGCTCAATCCTGCATCTTTCTCTGAACCTGCAAAACTATCTATTGATCCTGTATAATCTGCATTGGTATAATCAACATTTGGACATAATGATCGTATAGCTCCATAACATGTGTGTCCATTTCCTGAATTATTTCCTATTCCTTGATGTTGTCCATGACTCCCTAGTTGTGCAGAGTTACCAAAATATGCTGAATTACCCATTGGCTTTCTTCTGCCCTTGAAATCTGTTGGATATCCAATCAATTGATAGCAATTCTCTTTGATGTGTCCTTTCATTCTAAAGAATTCACATTGTATATTGAAATTCTTTCTAGGTTTCTGCATCTGAGGCCCTTTAGCACTCCAAAGTGCAGTAATGTCATTGCCTTCTATTAGTGAGTTGAGACATGTGGAGTCACGCTCTGACGATCATTTCTGAGTCTCATCCTCGATAACCATGGCATATGCTTGATTTAGACTAGGTTCAGTGGATTTCATAAGGATTTGACGTCTTGAAGTGCTATCTTTATCGATCTCCGCCACAAGCCATAGTTATCGGATCCTTTGAGCTGAACCGAAATTAGCACGGAGCTCGGAGTATCTGATGGATGCACGAACAACGGATCCGTATGGTCAATTCTGTTTTCCCCCATTTCTGAATCGAAGAAAATATTAGAGTTTTGGAAAGATCGTCTATCTTCTAACTAAGTTCTAGCTTCTGCAATCGAGTGACAAAGAGGCGTGTTTAGGTCTTCACTGCATGCTCTAATACCATGTCGGAGACTTCCATGGAAGTGCTCGAACTGATCTTAGACATAGTTAGAAGAGAGAGTGAGAAAATGAGAAATGTTGTATTGAAGAAGAAAGCTACAATATTAATACATTGTTCTAACCGCCTAAACTAACTAATCCACTAATTACATAATTACCCTTCACACTATAACGATTTAACTACCCTTGTGTTTATATCCTCAGTAACATACGCCAAAGATCAAGGGAGATCTCGTTGTTGCATAGCTTAGGTCAGAACGAAGTGCCACCGGAAGTTCAACATGTAATCTGTTACGCGACGCCTTCCTGAGATTCCTTAGAAGGGCGACGTAAGGATAAGCAAGTGATATCAGTGTAGTTGTTGTCTGCCAACTGAGGTCCCCTCCGTACGCTAGACGATATTATCAATGTAGTACGGGAAAACCAATGTCAAGAACAATTGAGAGAACAGTAATGAGAATTGAAAGAAAGCTTGATTTCATTGATGAAATCTATTACAAAATAAGGCAACACGGTGTCGAGGGGGAGAGACACCAGTACAGAGAATTGCTTGCTAGAAAGTTTTTGATTGCTTGATCCCCCATAATAATGCTTAAAAAAAATAAACCAAAGTTACAAGACTTGACCTAAATAAGCGAGAGAATCATAATGGAAATACATGGAATAAAACTACTCTATATTTACAATGAAAAGGACTTAGTTTTCTACAAGGTAGAAACAGGCCGTTGTCAGCAACTTTGACTTAGGCATCACAATCTGAGGGTGCGGCGTTGTTGGCAGCTGCCTGCGGATGGGCACTGGCGAGGGATATCGGTGGGGCGACAGAGGCACATGGGATCTTGTCACTTGGCGCGGCCAAGACCACGGGGACGTCCGTGGCGCTAGGCGTTGGGAGGCTTGCCAGGACGCCACTGGCCGCGTCCAAGGGGTCATGGGGCATGGCTGGAAAGCTGCCCATACATTCTCCCCCACCTGAGTTGGCGACGTCCTCGACACCTTACTTGCAAGACAATCTTCAATTAGGCTCTTGTAGGCTTTGAGGTTTGTTCCCCTCTCCCAAGTATTCTCCTCTGCATCACAACCCTGCCATTTCACCAAAAACTCTTGATGATCCTTCCTTGAGGCGCGAATCACCCGATCATCAAGTATGTCTTTAGCATGCCTTTTCCCGGTTGAATTGGGGCCTCGAATACTGGGTATTGTGAGTTGGCTCTGTGAAAGGTCCTCCGTGTCTTCCCGAAAAGGTTTCAGAAGGCTGACATGGAAGGCGGGATGGATTTTCCACCAAGCTGGGGTATGCACCCGGTATGCAACTTTACCAATGTGCCTTTCAATGGACAAGGGTCCAATGTATTTTTGCAATAGGCGAGGATCATGGACCCCTGCAAACAAGTACCGCTTTGGAATTTTGACCATCACTTTGTCTCCTGGTTGGTATTCAACAAAGCGACGATTTTGATCAGCATGCCTCTTCATCCACTTTTGGGCTTTAACCAGATAGCTCCGCACTATCTCCAAATTTTGCTTCCATTCTTTTGAGAAGCTAGCAGCTCGAGGAGATTTCAACATGTTTGGTGCATTCACAGTGTGTGGGAGTAGCGGTTGCTGCCCGGTAACAATTTCTAAAGCGCTTTTGTTTGTACTAGAGCTCTTTTGTGAATTGAAGCACAATTGAGCAGTATCCAGAAGCTTCACCCAATTCTTCTGCGATCCGGTAACAAAGTGGCAGAGATATTCCTCCAACATACCATTGAACTGCTCCGTTTGGCCATCTAATTGCGGATGAAAACTTGAGCTATGACTCAATTTTGACCCGAGGCACTTAAATAATTGGGTCCAAAAGTTGCTAGTGAAGCGTGAATCGTGATCACTAACGGTGTCTTTGGGTAGGCTCCAATATTTGACGACATGAGAGAAGAAGATTCGAGTTGTATCTTCTGCTGATATATATTGTGGTGCTGCAATAAAGGTGGTATACTTGGAAAATCGATCCACCACAACCAAGATAGTTGTGAGATCTCCGACCTTGGGCAATCCAGTGATAAAATCCAGAGACACGCTTTCCCAAGGTCTCTTTGGGACATCTAGTGGTTCCAAGAGTCCCGTTTGTGTCAAGCGGTTGGACTTGTCCTTCTGGCATACTAGACAAGTCCTCACATACTAAGCAACGTCGTCGGTCATTTGAGGCCAATAATAAGCACGACGAAGTAATGCCATGGTGCGTTCTTCGCCGGGATGGCCGGCCCACAGAGTGTCGTGACATTCCGCCAGAAGAAATCCTTCTCAGATCTCCTCCTTTAGGAACATAAAGTTGGTTCCCTTTTACCTTCAGGAAACTATCCTCCATGCAGAACTGGCGAGTTTTGCCCTGTCCTACTAGATCAGCCAAATACTATACAGCAGGATACTTGATGAGTAGATCATGTATCTGGTCTTTTATGGTGGTAGCTACTTCGCTCCCCCTTAGGGTGGCGAGTAGGCACACTATGCTAGGTCAGCTCTCCGACTGAGCGTATCAGCAACATGATTTGTCTTCCCACTTTTGTACTCCAGGTTGAAGTGAAATTCTGCTAGGAGTTCCTGACACCGGGCATGTCGGTCATTCAGCTTCGGCTGGGTCATGAAATGACTAACAGCTATGTTGTCTGTCTTGACCACGAACGAGGATCCCAGCAGATAATGCCTCCAAAGGTATAAGCAATGAACGATAGCCAATAATTCTTTCTCGTGGGAGGTATGGCGCCGCTCTGCATCCTTCAGCTTCTGGCTCTCATATGCTACGGGATGCCCGTCTTGTCGTAAGACTCCGCCAAGAGCATAGTCAGAAGCATCCGTTTCTACCTCGAATGGCTTGGCCAAATCAGGGAGGGCCAAGACAGGGTTACTAGACATAGCCGCTTTTAATGTGTTGCCGCTCGCCTGGGTCCCCAATCCCAAGGCGTGACCTTCTTGAGGAGTTCTATCAATGGCACTGTGATAAGGGAGTAATTCTTCACACATCTCTGATAGAAATTGCATAGGCCAAGGAACGCCTTCAAGGCGTGGATATCCTTGGGCGGCGGCCTATCTGTGATAGCTTGGATCTTTTGCTGGTCCATCTTGATCCCCCCTTCCTCAATGACATGTCCGAGGAAGTTGATCTATTTTTTAGCAAAGGATCACTTGGATAGCTTTGCATATAATTCATGCTCCCTCAACCGAGCTAGGACCTTCCGCAAGTGCTCTAGGTGTTCTTACAGGGTTTGGCTGTAAACCACAATGTCATCCAAATAGACCGCCACGAATTCGTCAATGTACTATCGAAATACCTGGTTCATCAGGATGCAAAATGTGGTTGGAGCGTTAGTCAAGCCGAACGGCATAACCAAGAAGTCGAACGACCCATATCTTGTCACACAGGTCGTCTTGTTTTCATCACCCTCAGCAATTCGAACTTGCCAATACCCTGTCTTCAGGTCAATTTTCGTGAACACCGTCGCACCCCCCAATCTATCGAACAAGTCTGCCATGAGCGGAATAGGATACTTGTTCTTCACAGTTATTTTGTTTAGAGCCTGATAATCCACACAGATTCGTATACTACCATCATGTTTCTTTTGGAATAGCACAGGGGACCCATATGGGGACTTGGAGGGTACAATGATCCCTGTGTCTAGCATCTCCTCCAACCGTATCCGAAGCTCGGTGAGTTCGGGTTGTGACATTCTATAAGGTGCCCGGGAAGGTGGCTTCGCACCCAGTACCAACTCATTCTCATGGTCCACAGTGCGACTAGGAGAGAGTCGCTTTGGCATCTCCTATGGCATGACGTCTTCAAACTCCAGTAGTAGCTCCTTTACGAGTGTAGGGATGGGACTCGAAGAGTGTTCTACCTTATCAATACATAGGGTAGCCAGGAACGTAGGTTCATTTCTTTTGACTCCCTTCTTCAGCTGCAAGGCCGAGATGTTCTCAGCCGGCCATTTTCATGGGCATTCACGGGATAACGCAGGGCTTGGCCCAGTTTTCTCCCATCATCAGAATCATGTATGCATATGGTACGGGCATGGTGTTGGTTTGCCTCAAGAATTCCAGCCCAACTATCAACTCGAAGTCATCTATGATCACCACGCGCAAGTTGAATTTTCCTTCATAAGGAACCATCTTCACTGGTACTTTTTTGTCTATTCCACCCACTGGTTAAGTAGGTGAGTTGATAGCCTTGACATGACCTCTTCCCTTTCCTAAAACTATACCAAGACACTCCACCTGAGTTGAGGCCAAGTAGTTGTGGGCAGCACTCGTATCTATCATCGCTCGAATGGGTTTTCCATTCACCTTCAGTTCAACGAACATCAAGGTCCTCTCTTGTTTAAGAGGAGTCCTCTCATTCGTCTTATATTTCCCTTTCTTGGTGATTGGGCAGGGGTCCTTCTTCTTACGGATACCAGCACTGGTTCCCACTAATGCCTCAGAAATAGAACCAACAATTGCATTGAAGGCACCTACTAGTTCGGTCTGCTCCGCATCATCTGATTCGTCATCCGTCCCATCATCAAAATCTTGATGGGCATTCATCTGTGCATGTGGGCATTCATTATTCCAATGTGGCCCTCCGCATGACGGCATCCTGAAGGGGGCTTTCTTCCCCGATCATTGTTGTTTGAGGCAACACTGTTGCTGCTTGAGGAAGGAGTCTTAGATTTGGTGGCACTCCGGTCTCCCCCACTTCTGTTAGGGCCACCATGGTTAGACTGGCCTCCTTTGTATCCCGCTCGGACAGGAGGTTGAGGCCTATCCTTCCGAGTTTCCACTTGATAGTCCCCAAGGCATTCTACTGCTTGGATCGCCTTGGGTAGGGTATATATCCTTTGTCTTTGCAGCTCCATGTGTGCATAAGGTTTCAACCTTCCAGGAACGTGAAGAGATTGTCCTTGTCCCCCATGTCACGGATGTTCAGCATGAGCGCGGAGAATTCTCGCATGTAATCCCGCACCGATTTTTTCTGGCGGAGCTCCCGTTATTTTCTCCTTGCATTGTACTCAACATTTTTGGGGAAGAACTATTGGCGTATGGCTGCCTTCAGTTCTGCCCATGTCCCCAGAGCATCTTCACTGGCCCTGATGGCTTCTTACTTCACTCGTCACCAGAGTTTAGCATCACCCTGAAGATACATGGCATCCGTTGCTACCTTCTTGGCTTCTTCTAGGCCTCCCACGGCATCGAAGTACTGCTCTATGTCGAAGATGAAATTTTCCACTTCTTTAGCATTCCGAACTCCAATGTGTGGCTTTGGCTCAGGAATTTTCAATTTTTGTGCTGCAGGGGCGAGGTTCACAGCACCCCCGATTTGGTTTCCACCTCCTCGAAGCAAGCCCTGTAAAGCAGCATTGACAACATTGAGCTGGCCTGTCAAGTTGTCTATAGTTTGCGTCACCCTGTCTGCCTTATGTGCCCTGTAGGCTAAATCCTCGGCACACTCTTGTTGGAGGCCCTCAAATTTACCAAAAATCTCGGCTATCTCAGTGGATGCTGTTTGCCAGTCTCTTTCTGAGTCGCGCTGATGTTTTCTATGTCAACTTCGGCCTGGAGCATTCTGCGGTCCAGGTCGTTCAACCTTTGCACTAGGTTGGTTTGTAGTTCATGCACCGTAGTTACGATGGTCGTAATACGTCAACCGTCTCTTCAAGGGCCGCAATGCGGTCCCCATAATTCACCATGGTCAGAAATGGTTGTAATGGCAATGTGTTCCCTCGTCCGATGTCGAGCCTAGGCTCTGATACCAACTGTTACGAGGTGCCTTCCTGAGATTCCTTGTAAGGGTGACGTAAGGCTAAGCAACTGATGTTAGTGCAGTTGTTGTCCGCCAACTGAGGTCCCCTTCGTACGCTAGACGAGATTGTCAGTGCCGTACGGGAAAAACAATGTCAAGAACAATTGAATGTCAAGAACAATTGAAAGAACAGTAATGAGAATTGAAAGAAAGCTTGATTTCATTGATGAAAGCTATTACAAAAGAAGGCAACGCGTTGTCGAGAGGGAGAGACACCAGTACAGAGAATTGCTTGCTAGAAAGTTTTTGATTGCTTGATTCCCCAAAATAATGCTTAAAAAAAATAAACCAAAGTTACAAGACTTGACCTAAATAAGCTAGAGAATCATAATGGAAATACATTGAATAAAATGACTCTATATTTACAATGAAAAGGACTTAGTTTTCTACAAGGTAGAAACAGGTCCGTTGTCAGCAACTTTGACTTAGGCATCATAATTTGAGCGCGCGGCGTTGGCTGCGTGTGCGGCGTTGTTGGCAGCTCCCTACGACTGGGCGCTGGCGAGGGATATCGGTGGGGCGACAAAGTCACATGCGTGCTTGTCACTTGGCGCGGCCAAAACCACGGGGCCGTCCGTGGCGCTAGGCGTTGAGAGGCTTGCCAGGACGCCACGGGGCACATCCAATGGGTCATGGGGCATGGCTGGAAAGCCGCCCATGACATTCACGATCAGAAATAGGTGTCTGGGTGCCTAACATTGTCATTGTATAATCCCGCGGAGTAAGACTTTGTTGGCCTTTTTTTTCTTTCTAATACTCCACCAACTACCGTATAAGCATAGATTTCGGGGCTTTGATTTAGTGGTATGATGATATGTGAGTGTTATGAACTCCACAAAATATGCCTTTATTAAACTTCCAAATAAACTGATTACAATAGAAATGTAAAAGATATAGTCATAAACTAAGGAAATAGTAAGAGAAAGAAAGGAGATGAGGAGACAGAGCCATAGAGAGAATAGATGAGGGAGAGAAACCAGGAGGGAGGTTTTCCGGATAATAATTCGCATAAATCCCAAAAATCACCGACTACCCTTTTTAGTAGAATTGTTCTTGGGCTCATTACTCAACCCGGATCCCAAATTAGTCTGGCTATATTGCTTGTTCTCGGCCCAATAACTTTTCTCAGCCCAATAGTTATTTGTGTGTTGATATCCTTATTGGGTTGGGGTTGATTCATAACAATACTCCCGTCCTCAATAAGAACCTTGTCCTCAAGGTTCAAGTCAAGAACAGGGATACTCACGAGCTCCCAACCAACAATATCAATACTAAGGCATTCATTACGCCTAAAGGAAAATATAGGATCCATAGCACCTTTAGCAAATCAATCTAAACCATGTCCTTTGTGGCTCTTGAACATTAACAGTGTTATCAACTTGAGTGCCATCCTAACCTGCCCTGCGTCTTGACATGATCTTGCTTGCCCTTTTCGCGAAGCAGTTAGCGAAAAGCGAAATGAGTGAATCAAGGCAAACTTTCCTGAAGCAAATCCCCACAAAAGCAACCCATGTAATGTGATCAGCAACCCATCAATTTGCCTCAAACACCTTAATATCCTTTCCTTAGTAACCTTTAGAGCCATTAGGATATTTTCTGTTAAGTAATGGCCATCAAGGATGGTATTGTACAACACCTCTTTTGGAACACGCCCCTTGTTAGATATGTTTGTCAACACCCACTCAGTGTTATCACATTTCGTAAGTTTCAGCAGAATAAGTATCCTATACATGACAGTTCTTGACATTATGCCATTTAATCTCATTTCTTCCTTCAAAATGAGTGCCTCTTCCAGATTATCATTCTTGCAAAGCCCATGAATGCGGATATTATAAGAGACAATATGATGACATGAGGTTGTAGGTGTCCTTACCCTCAGGTATTGTGTAGTTTCCACATAAAAGCCATTTGAAAGCTCTACTATGCTTGAATCCTCTTTGACCTTCTTCACACAAAGCTGATCAACTACCTGGACCATATACTTGGAAGCAACTCGTTGTTTATCATTAGCACTAGTACGTCTCTGTTTTATTATGTTCATGGTTGAATAGCAACTATTCAAGTCTTGTGCAAATACAAAATGAATAGAATACCCAAGAGTATTATAGAAGACATATGGGGAACCAAGCATTTGGTTGGAGGTGGCCACAGGATCTGCAATGGGGGAATATGACCTCAAAGGTTCATCTGTTACCCATATCAAGGCATTTGTTAGTGAGTGCAGGTCAAATGAAGAAAGTTCTGATTCGTCCACTTGTGAATCAGCATTGACACATTTAATTTTCCTCCGCGATATATCACTTATCTCTAAGCTGATAATTATATTTTTAATTATTTCACCGTCATAAGAATTCACAAACCATTGTCGTCCAGGATCCCATACTTTAATTATAGAGTAAGAAGATGCATATGAGCAAAACTTGCCAGTAGATTCCAGCAGTAGTAATGCCTTACACTTCGTAAAGCAGAAATTATCCATATGCGCTGTGGAAATCAGTGCACCGCCAGTCCATGGATCGCGGTCCCCTAATACAAAAGTTCCGGCAACTTGCTCAATTATGAGTACTACAGACTCTCGGCCACCACAAGGAAATGGATAAGCAAGTCTAACAGATCTCGCGCCGGAAGATGAGACTACCAATTCACTGCTATCAATAGAAAACAAACATGATTCCATGATAACATCACTAAACATAGAAAGTTTTTCGTCCATCAAAATTGTCTCGTTACTGCCATAAGGTAAAGTAGCATGGCCAATTAGTACTATACAACTCAAAAGTTCAAGTCGAAAATCACATAGTGACGGTTGTTTAATTATTAACGGGAACTCTTCATCCCATGCTATTTTTTCATAACCAACAAACAAAATTTCGTCAGGAACATACCGCTCAATATCTGATACCTCATTAGCCATCATCAACTTCTTATCAAAAGAATTCCACAGACATGGACTCTTGCAAATGTGAAACAACATGACATTTTCAAATGGATGTGTGACTTGAGAAGGGCTCGCAATCACTTTCGACACTAATTTATCAGAATGCATTGCACTTGTTGGAATGCCATCTTCATTCTCCATAAAAAATTTATCAAGATATAAATCCGGAATAGACTCAGGTTCTAAGAAAAAGTCAGCAAGATACATATCTTCAAAGGTCTCAAATTCAAGTTGTCGTTGAATACAACCATTATCAAGAGAAGTTGCAGCAATGTACCTCTCGGAACTTTCATCAAACAGTTGGACAGCGCTGCTCGCAGTAGATGTAGCTTCTTCATCCGGTATTTCTATTGGAGGTTCTGGAGCATTGTCATCACTAGTTAGCTTGGCTTCCAAATCAACAGTAGGTGAGCAGTCAAATCCATTAGAAGACTTGAGGCTATTTCTCATAGGAGCAAAGGCAGGCCGCTGGGCTTTAGGAGGGATCGAATTTTCGAAATGAATATAGTCAAAATGAGTCTGTGAGAGATAAGCCAGACGCTCCACCGAATCTGCAAAAGTCCGTTTCTGAAAGCGCATAACCAATTTCTCAGTAAAATGTTTCCAATCAAAGAACTGGTCATTGCGGTAAAGCCAGTCGAACCAAGCGAGTGCATCGCCGCCTAGGTAGAATGAAGCGAGAGATAGCCAATAGTCCGTGGGGATACGACAAAAGTTGAAGTACCACTCCGCCTGACAAATCCAGCTCGCTGGATTCCAACCGGTGAATCGATCTAAAATTACCACTGCCTCAGAAGAATCTACCATGGAGTACGAGCAATGAAAGCACCAATGTTATGAACTCCACAACATATGCCTTGATTAAACTTCCAAATAAACTGATTACAATAGAAATGTAAAAGATATAGTCATAAACTAAGAAAATAGTAAGAGAAAGAAAGGAGATGAGGAGACAGAGCCACAGAGAGAATAGATGAGGGAGAGAGACCAGGAGGGAGGTTTTCCGGATAATAATTCGCATAAATCCCAAAAATCACCGACTACCTTTTTTAGTAGAATTGTTCTTGGGTTCATTGCTCAACCCGGATCCCAAATTAGTCTGGCTATATTGCTTGTTCTCGGCCCAATAACTCTTCTCAGTCCAATAATTATTTGTGTGTTGATATCCTTATTGGGTTGGGGTTGATTCATAATAGTGAGTTAAGACGTTCGTCGTATAATCCAATTATGTCACTATTATTTACCGAATTTCAAATCTTATACCAACGTTACTAAAAAATGACTAAATTGTAGAAAAAGCAAACAAAATACTTCTCATTATCAACTATACCAATTGTCCAAAGGGGGTAGGGCCTTTGTCTCACAGCTATTACAACATAACCATGAGCCGCTCACTTTTACGTTATTGTTCTTTTCCCCAGCTCTCTTTTCAGCAATTTCTATTTGCTTAGACTTTACGACTGGATGGTTGTTATATATCATTTTATAATATATTGTATTGTACAATATTATTTTTATATTATAATATTTAGAAAGATTGTATCATTTGATATTTTATGATATCACGCACTAACAATTAGTATGGAGAATAAACTGGTAATATTATTAAAAAAGAATAAGATACATGGTAGATTTATTATATTAAAAGGTAAGATAAATAATAAAATAAGATTTTAACGATAAAATACAATAAAAATTTTAAATAACGATCAAAATAAATATTATATTTATAGTAACAGTACAACTACAACACGTAACAATCATACAACTTGTTAACTCAGTCTCTCTCTTGTTCTCTTTTTTGGTGCACAATTTAAGATATTTGAGTTAATATATCACCAAATCCATCACCTACCTCATGCAGTGTACTATAAAAAACAAATCTTTGAAGTTGCAAGTACTACTAAAACCTTCAACTTTTTCAAAGGAATTTCTTCTTTTTTCACTTTGAGAAGGAACTTTCTGTATTTGCATTGGGTCATTGAAATGGCGAGAGTAGAGTTGTCCCACGTGGACTTAGAGTGTTCCGGCCACAGTCGCCGGAGCTCCGTCAGTGTCGATATATCCGACGCCGATAAGGTTTCTTGTTATTCTCAGTTTTATGCCACTGCTAATGAGTCTAATAATTCAGTGGATATAGAAAATGGAGATGGTGAAAGTAAGGTGAAAATTGAAAGAGATTGCAGAATTTGCCATCTGAGTTTGGTAAGTGAGTGTGAGATTGCCATTGAATTGGGATGTTCCTGTAAAGATGATTTGGCTACTGCACATAAGCATTGTGCTGAAACATGGTTCAAAATCAAGGGAAATAAGTAAGTAGACAGACACCAAAAACTTGAATTTTGCTTTTTTATTTGAACTTTCTTTCGTTCTTTTAATTTTATGCTTGGTGAATCGTAATGAGCTTTATAATAGCTTGAATTTCCATGTTGTTCCATAAATTTTAGGATTTAAGTTATGTAATACTAAAAAGGCAGCTCGGTGCACTAAGTTCCCGCTATGCGCGGGGTCCGAGAAGGTCCGAACCACAAGGATCTCTCGTAAGCAGTCTTACCTTGCATTTCTGCAAGAGGCTGTTTCCAGTGCTCGAACCCGTGACATCCTAGTCAATGACAGCAAGTTTGCCAAGGCTCCCCTTCTTAAGTTATATAATACTGGCAGCGTAAAAAATTTTAACCAGCGGTAGCATATTAATTACTAGTGTTACCAGGTTAATTAAAGGTTTTACCATGTTGAAGCAAAGGGTCAATTAATTTACTGCCTTTTTAAGATAATTCCTCAGCTCATTAAATGTAATGATCGACAACTCTACATTATGTCCTTTTTTGGGGTTATGTTATGTCCTAAATTCTTACACTTTAAGGTTTCCAATGGAATGATTTGGTGATTCTTGTTTTGGAAGTGTGTGCTTTTGATAATCAGTAAATGATCTGTAAGAATAATCTATTTCTGAAGACTGAAGTTTGGTCTTGATGTTGTCTGTTTTGTGCTCTTTTATGAGCTTTAGGGACTTTAGTTCCTAAATTCTAACTAAAATTTAACATGCACATTCTTTATCCAAGTGGAGATTGCCCTTGAGGAACAAAGTGTTCATTTTTATCTTTCTAGGTAAAGGATTATAATATGCTGTCTGCACATGCTGCTTTTTTTTTTTTCTTTTTCTATACATAATCTATTCTATGATAGAAGGGGAGCTTTGGCGTAGATAAAGTTGTTGTCATGTGACCATGAGGTCATGAGTTCGAACTGTGAAAACGACTTATTGGAGAAATGCAAGGTAAGACCGCATATAATAGACCCTTGTGGTCCGGCCCTTCGTCGGGCTACCCTTTTTATCTTTTCTCTGATAGTGGCTTATCATGTTGGCATTTTGATATTTTTCATCTTTGAGTCGGTTAATCTGTTCACACAAATTCATCTGCAATAAAATTACATCTCCACGATGTGCATTGCACCACTGCCTGTTCTCATGACTAATAACAATGCAAATACTTTGTTAATGGATCAACCAAATATTCAAGGTCAAATAGAAGATACGGAAGTACAGAAATTGGAATTTCTATCAATAGTTAATTGAAAAAGAGTATTTGATATACGATGTTATGGAGGATAAAAGAATAGCATAGTTAGAGATTGAAGTCCCAAGGGAAAAAGAATTTATATAAAGGAATTTAGTGGAACAATAATTTAAATCCAAAATATCTCCCGAGTAAATAATTATAAATGTGCCATATGAATTTGGACAAGTAACCGCATACACTGTTTTGCACAGAGGCGGAGCCAGGATTTCAAGCTTATGGGTTTGGGGTTTTAATCGCCTTAAGTTACTGGGTTCTAAATCAATAATTTATACACATTCAATAAAAAAATTTAAGAAAAATACAGGGTTTGAATCAAAATTACTGAGTTCGACAGAACCTGCTCTCCACACTCTAGCTCCGCCCCTGGTTTTGTATCTCTAGTATTAGTAAATGGTAACAGTTTTTGTTTTGCTCCCATTCCTTTCATCGACAATGTTGATCCATATGCAATCACTTAACTCGTTAGAAAGTAATACATGTTAGGGATATATCACATATGCCCTAGACCCAATCTCATATTTGATGATTTAAATATATTTTTGTGAATGTTATTTGATATAAAAATATATGGCATTTGATATTCGTTTATCATAGTTATTATTAATTGCTTGATTAATTTAATAAAGTCCTTGATTAAATTTTGAAACTCGTCATCATGATGGAGATCATGATAATGAGAGTAAAGTCTCTTACAATTTAATCTAAATTTTGTTCTTGATCGTAGGATTATTAATTTGGACATTAGTAATTCGGTTAGAAAGTAATACATCTTAGGGATATATTGGATATGCCATACATCTAATCTCATATTTGATGATTTGAACATATTTTTGTGAATTTTATTTGATATAAAAATATATGGCATTTGATATTCATTTATCATAGTTATTATTAATTGCTTGATTAATTTACTAAGATCCTTGATTAAATTTTGAAACTTGTCATCATGACGGAGATCATGATAATGAGAGTAATGTCTCTTACAATTTAATCTAAATTTTGTTCTTGATCATAGGATTATTAATTTTGACATTAGTAATCTGGTTAGAAAGTAATACATGTTAGGGATATATTGGATATGCCCTACATCTAATCTCATATTTGATGATTTGAACATATTTTTGTGAGTTTTATTTGATATAAAAATATATGGCATTTGATATTCGTTTATCATAGTTATTATTAATTGCTTGATTAATTTAGTAAGATTCTTGATTAAATTTTGAGACTTGTCATCATGACGGAGATCATGATAATGAGAGTAAAGTCTCTTATAATTTAATCTAAATTTTGTTCTTGATCGTAGGATTATTAATTTGGACATTAGTAATCCGGTTAGATCAGTATTTATGTGATCGTCTTTATGCGATAAAGATTAGTTGATCTTATTAACTAAATCACATAAATAGATGATGCATATAGAAATATGATCATTGAACCGATTCATTGGATAATTCCTAATGGTTAGAATTACCATAAACTGTCAATAGGATATTCTCTTTGAAGAATGTGATGTAAGAGTTTCCTTTGACATGATATCATCAGAGTGATTTACAAGTTATATATTGTGATCTGATACCAAAATGAAATATTATTATATTATTTGCTAGCACGGAGGATATAATTAATATTGTGGACAAGTTGAAATTTTTTATTTGAAATTGTAATTTAAATTATATCTCTTGGTTAAAATATTGATGTGATTTATATATATATATATATATATATATAAATATTATTAAAGACTTGATTGTGAAATTTAATTAGGAATTGAATTCCTAAAGAGTTCGGCAAATTCAACTCATTGGGATGGGATTTGAATTTTATAATAAGAAAACATTTCTAAAGCTAGAATCCAAGTTTGAATTGGATTAGGAATGTGAAAGTTCATAAAGGAGAATTCCAATTGGAGTTGGATTCCATAAAGAGTCTACTATGAAATTTCCAGCATGTGATTTTCACTTTCCAATGGAAATTTTATATATATGTATATATATACATATACAGAGGCGGAGTCAGGATTCCAAATTTTTGGGTCCGGGGATTCTAATTGTTTTAAGTTAATGGGTTCTAAATTAATAATTTATATATAGTCAATAAATTTTTTAAGACAAGTACATGGTTCGAAACAAAGATACTGGGTTCAGCCGAACCCGAACGGGGCACTCTAGCTCCGCCCATATATATATATATATATATATATATATATATATATATATATATATATATATATATATATATATATATATATATATATATATATATGTATTGTGTGTGTGTGTGTGAGAGAGAGAGTCCTTATTTAGAATAAAAAATATAGATATTATACATATTGTAAAGTCACGCAGAAACTAAGAGAGTTATTCTTGAGAAGAAAATTACTTTGAGAAAGTAATAGTGCAATACAAAGCCAAGATAGAAAATACTAGTACAAAAAAATTGTTTCTTTTTCTTCTACCTTTGAGTTGAGATTTTTGAGAAAAATTTCAACACAAATATTTTCATTCAATTTGTTCGCGGGGTTTCATTGATCAAAGAGTTGATAGCAAGGATCAGTCTTGCTGTGGATACACATATCGAAGAAATTTTAAAACGAGACTCTCTTCACCAGGTACATCTTACATCCGATCTTTGACACGTAAATAAATTTTAAACACGAAAAGTGTTGCCTAGGATTGTTATTGTCTTCCGCTGCGTGTTATGAACACCTCTATCAATCCTACAATAAGTTGGTCCAAAGAGTTAGTATCTCGTCTCTGCGTGTCTTGTGTATGTGGGGCGGAGGGTTGGTTTACTATAAGTTGAATGATGGTGATGAAGATTCTTTATATATGATCATTATCCAACTATGGAAGTCACAGAAGAAGAAGTTCAATATTCTGTTTGTGGTTTTCCAGAAATTTTGGTTTGTTATTTGAAAAAAAACCAAAGTTTTCAAACCGAACAATATAGTTGTTGGTTACTGAAAAACTTGCTTGAATCCAAACACTGCTGTAAAAATTCAAGCATAAATGTACAGATGCTTAAAATCATTGTTCTTTCATCTGCTGACTGATATGCTTTATTTTGGATGCTCCTCCTTCCATAAATGCAGGACTTGTGAAATATGCAATTCGATTGCACACAATGTTGTTGGTCTAAATGACATTGAGTCAGCACAGCAAGCAAATGAGGTAAATGCTTTGGCTACAAATGCAGCCCCTGCACAAGTATCAGTGTCTTCAGAATCTCGAACTTGTTTGAATGGCCATCGATTTCTGAATTTCCTTCTAGCTTGTATGGTATTTGCCTTTGTCATCTCTTGGCTCTTCCACTTTAACATCCCCTCATAGTAAACAGTTCATGTGCCATGAGTAAAGAAAGGCCCACGAGGGCAAGTGAAGGCCTGACATGTGAAGAGAAATATTTACATTTTCTTTTCAGACTAGTTTTGCAGTACACCTACTTACCTACAAAGCAAGCAGGGAAAACCTCGAGACATCTCAAAAATGGGATTGCCGATAGAGGCCGAGACATCTTCTCCGCCAAGAAGATCTGAAGAAGCGTCAAACATTTCAAAGATAAGTCCCCATTTTCGGAGATTTAGTATAGATCCTATTTCATATGGAGGTTGATAAGTTCTAAATCCCGTTACATGATATGATATTCAGATATGGAATTATAATTCTTAAAATGTGTCTGTTATGTGCGCAGCCAAAGGACAAATATATGCAGCATGTTCTGATAAACGATGAAGTTTCTCAAGGGATTTGAACATATTTTTTATCTGATCTATTACATCCAATGTAACAGAATGTCACTCGTATATGTTTTACCAATAAATGGTGGGAATGTGAGCCTAAAATAAGCTACTTTAGTCTGAGGCGGATCCAAGATTTAAAGTTTATGAGTTCCTGTAGCGACCTTAAGTACACTAAGTAACTGAATTCATAATAAAATATTTATGGATATTTAGTAGAGTTTTTAATACATATACAGAGTATATGCAAAAGCTACTGGATTCAAGGGAAGCCACATGTAATAGGTTGGATCCGCCCCTGGCTTTATCTGAACTTGAAGGTAAAACCCTCATAACAATTTCTACAATTACTAATTTCAGCATAACAATCCTTACATTATTGTTCACCTCATAACCAATCTCTATATTATAATCCCAACATAACAAGTATGTGAACCAAAAGGACACCAAAATGGAGACATGGGCTATCGTGTGTCTATAGAAAGAGAGCATTGCAACAACCAAACGCTGCTAGAAGAGCATCAAGTTTCATGTCTAGTACAACAGATAACTGGGTACTGCTGTGATTCAAACATTTCCTAATGCTGTCATCTCCAACTATTGGAGGGCTAGACTTTAAAAAAAGGGTAGCCCGGTATACAAAGTATCCCGCGTTCACGCATGATTCGGGGAAAGGCCGCACCTTAAGGAGGTGTAATATAGGCAGCCTACCCTGATGCAAGCACGGCTCGAACCCGTGACCTATAGGTCACACAGAGACAATTTGACCGTTTTTCCAAGGTTCCCCTTCGTTAGATGGCTAGACTAACATTATGAAAAACAAAGCGCCAGATGTTCGCAGAGTACAAAATGTAAAAGATAATTTATTGACTGAAAAAGATGGAATTCCATGATTACATTTGATGCCAATGATTTTTAACCATAGGCACCAAGGAGACATCAAAAGCATTGACCTGACCTTGATTTTGTATTCCTACACTATAGACCAAAACTACTGGACTTGGATGAACCCCGGTCATCATTTTCTAAACCAACCTTGTAATGATATTGAGACAGAAGTGCCCTTTACCAGCTTCGGTTAGTTGCACTCCATGTATTGTCCATACACTACTCATCACTGCTTCAACATGCACGGTGCTGGGTGGCAGAGCCAGAAAATTCAATAAGGGTGTTCAAAATTTGAACATACTGCGCCGGTGTTCAAAGTCTATTTTTTTTTATCAATAACAACTACATATTTACCCTATATATAGTATAATTTTTTGTGAAGAGTGTTCAGTTGACCACCCTTGGCCACACATAGCTTCGCACCTCCTGACTATGCTCCCATCTATACACAATCCAGAACGCAATTCTCTATATCCATTCTGCAAGATCTCCAGAAGTTCCATTCAGAAGTTTGTGATTTTCTTCCTTAGTTTTGCTATTCTTGCTCAGTGGTAGAAACAATACTGCACTAGTGCGGTCAGGCAGTTCTGAAAGAAAGAAATCAGTGCTTCGGCAAATTTTATATCCTTTCGTATTAAGCGAATAGCAACAATTAAGTTAATGCAAAGAGAAGATTAGGATGCTAACCTGGCAACTGGTTGTCAACGAAGAACACTACTAGATTAACAGTGTACCTGTAGTGCTCAATCAAAGTCACAATTATTTGCAAGCAACAGCGCCAACGGAATGTCAAGCTGAGAGTTTCACTCACCATGCCACAGCAACGTCCACAGTGTAATGTTTGCGTGATGCAACAATCAAGATGCTCTGAGCAATAGCAGCTAACCAAGCGCACAGTTTTATGATCCTACATAATCAAATTGAGCAATCAGACAAGTTCAGGCTGTCGCAAAACACTTAATTCAAATCTTCTTTGTTCTTCTCTTAGGTCATCCATTTTACATTACAGAAATAAAGGGCAGCCCGGTGCATGAAACATCCTCGTTTACGTAGGGTCCGGGGAAGGGCCGCACCCCAAGGGAGTATGATGTAGGCAGCCTACCCTAGTGCAAGCACCAGTGGCTGATTCTACAGCTCGAACCCGTAGCCTATGGGTCACATGAAGACCTATAGGAAGAGAACGCCAGCAGCTCAAGAAATAGCGTATAAATCATATACCCTATGAAGCTATTTCAGTAAAATATTGCAGACATCAGAAAAAAGGCACCTAAGTCAGGTTAAAGAAAAAGAAGGGGGGGAAAAAGCAAAAGGGAGAGAGGTTCTATTATGTTGAATAAACTTCAGTATTAACTACCTTGCCCAGCATTCACCCATAGAATAGTTTCATTCATCAGAAATAGAGCTCTAATCTGAAAATTAGACCTTACAGAGTGTTATACAGCATATTACTGCTGAATACCTTCTTGTCCCGTACTTATGATATGTCCGCACAAAGATTAGAGAGAATATCATATGAGATGAAAATATCAGATCACCACAACCGTAAAGCACCCCCCTAGGAACTGCACATTCATAAACATCGGATAAGCACATTGTAACAACAACTGAAATACAACAGTGAGTAAAGCGAAATATATTCTCACAATTAATTAATAAAACTTCTAAAACACTATTCGGAGGAGGCAGTGTGGCAAGCTTTGAACCCTGCAAAATCAGAAGATAGACAATTAACATAACGCGCAGCTCACAGACAACACAAGAGTGCCAACTGACAAAGCATCAATCAAATGAGACAAGTCCTTACCTCACGACAGTGATAATTTGGACCAGGAAGTTGTGTAGAGTAGAATGTTATGATCCGAAGGAACTGACAAGCCTGCACGAGCACATATATAATGGATTTATGACTTCTCTCTAAATGTTCTCTTATTTGTGACCAAGCAGTAACCTAAGTATAAATTATAAAACATTCAGGAAGAGAGTTAAAGTTAACCTTGCAACAGTAAACTGAACATACTTTTTGGAGAGTAGAAACTCATCGATACTTTCACATAATAAAGAAACACAAGAATGACGTCTAAGAGAATTGGTCACTTACAACTAAGAAAGCCAAGACCCTGCACCATATCAGAACTGTATAGATCTTTTTGATCTTGAAAATGAAAGGATGAAATGTCCACTGCAGCAAAACAAGAGCAAGAGTTAGAACAACAAGATACAATGTCAGAACTAAAATAGACTAAAATTTACAACGAACTAAGAACTCCAAAGTCCGTTGGAAGTTATGGAAACATTCTACAGCCAAATGGTTAGGGTCTAATGTCCAGGCTTCCTCCTGAAGCAGCCTGGCCTCACATTTTCCCACAAACAAATACAAGAATTCTTGAAACTTGAAAGTACCGCCATGGCATAGTGAATGAACGACACAAAATATTGAGAGATCCAGCATTAGTTGATGGAGGAATATTACCAAAACCAACTCACCAAGACAAAAGACAGAAAGATGGTGGTGAATACAGTTTCGCTTATGTAACCTTTCTCTTGCCCAAGCTCCTATAGTTATCAATTAAAGAAACCAAAAAGGAAAATATGAGTGGGCATCTATCTACCAAAAGAGCGGAGGTAAAGAGAACCAACTACCAACGGGAACCAACCGGAACAAGAAAGAAGCCGACATCCTGAAGAATAGGCCCAGGCTGATGTATGTAGTGAACCCCTCGAGCAGCAAGTCCATGTATGTACTGAAGAAAGGAGAAATATTTACAACTCATAGATCTAATACACACTAGGATCATGAAGAAAAACTATAAAGAGCAACAAAAGATGACGTACCAAATATGACAATGACTAATAGTAGTAGCCAGAATAACTTCTAACAGCAGGGAAATACGTCAACAAGAAAAAATCAAAAATTGCATCATTCGATAAGAGGTGAAATCTAGAAGGTGGCTATGGGGATGTATTATTTGTTTGTTAATGGTAATATTACACAGTTATTACCAATAAGAGGTCAAAGAAATAAAATTGTTTGCTAAAACTTCTGCTGGTTTCCCCCCTCCCCCTCGCTGCCCCTAGACACAAGAATAGAACAGAAAGTACAGAAGAAAGAAACACACGACTTTAGGCAAATATTCAGAGTGAAGTGACTGCAAACCAAGATTCAAAAATGTGAAATCTATTAAGCTTAACCTGAACTTATAGTTCTTTAAAGCATAAAAATCATAATTTTGCAAAGAAGTAAAACAAAAAGATGATTAATTTACAAATATTATTGAAAAATTAATCAAGTCACAAACTCTATCAAGAACTCCTAGCATCTTCAGCAAAAACCAACGCACCCCCACATAACAAAAGAGTAATTCCTTTCCAAGTCACACGCCTACATACAACAAAAACATCTATTATGCCTAACTAGTTAAAGTCGGTTACAAGAATCATCTATATAAATTCCATGCCGCAGCCCAAATGGGCAGTCTGGTGCTGCTATGTGCGGTTCTGGGGAAGGGCCGGACCACAAAGATCTTGCACGTTTCCACGGCTCAAACCCGTGACCTCCTAGTCACATGGCAGCAACTTTACTCTTACTAAGAAATCAAAAACTTAAAATTGGGGTTGATCAATATAAACCTGAAATGTCAAACCGCCAAGAATATACCTCCAGTTCTCCGCTAGAAGATTGATTTCTGTTGCAGTCTCAGCACACACTCTTTTCCATAGCTGCTCTCAATAACAACAACATAAAAAAGAATCACGAAAATTAAGAATTTTCTGAAGCAATAGCAAGAAAGAAAAAGGGAGTTGTCAACTTGAAGAAATGAAGTAAAAGATGAACCTTTGAAGCCCCGCGACCAATGTAAAACGACATCGTTCTCCTATGTGCCCACAAAGTGCAAGTATTACATTACAAACCAACTACGAAAATCGACATGATTCATCCTAAATTATACCACCTTCTTTCTTCTCACAAAATTCAATTATAACAACCTATATTTCAATCTGATTGCTAGCTTAAACATAACTTCGGCTTCAATATTTTCTGGAAGATTGAATTTTCATGTTATGTGTATAGAAACTGTTGTTTTACTCTGTGTTGTAAGCGTGTGATGCAATAATTATATATAAAGAGTATCTACTTTTTTTGAGTGTTGATTAGTCTCTGCTAAAACACGAGTTGAACACGGAGCGGCAGTTGAAAGAGAAGAGGGGGGAAATTTTAAAATAGAAGAATTAACCCAACTAAAATTAGCCGGTAAAGGTATAATATAGTATATGTATGTATAATTGTTTATGATCAATGTATAAACTATGAATATGATTAAAAAGGAAAACTTACACAAATGTCTCAAATAAGTTACAACTTACCAATCTCTAGTCATTAGTCATACACTTACCAAAACTAGTCAAGTATATATAAAAATTAAAAAATCAAATAAATAAAGTTCTTTTTCTCAAAGAATCGCATGCAAAAATCACCTTCCATATTTTGAAGCGTGATTAGCAACATTAAATAAAAGATGGAAAGAAAATTTCATGGATGAGTTAGCAAATAAGGTGATAAAATACAAAAAAAATATACAATATTTCAAAAATTTAAGCAAAAAAAGAAACTTTTTCAATGGGTATAGTTGAAATTCATTGAAAACATATTGATAAGTCAATATACAAAATTTGAGGAAGATTGGAGGCGATTTGGACGGATTTTGTATCAAAATTCGTAATTAAATCCAGTTCAAAAATTCTTCTACGACACATGTATCTCACTCATGTATCTCACACACATGTATACATGGATATACATGTGATACACAATTGATACAAATATGATACATATTTGATACACAAATGATACAAAGTGTAATACACATATCATTTTTTCATGTTCAGTTTTTACTTCGAATTTTCAATTCAAACCACCTTAAAACTTCACCAAATTATTCTAAAATTGAGATTCAAGCTCCTTAAGTTGTATCCAATATGTTCTAATAACATCCACTCAAAATAAAGCAAAAATTTGATTTTTCTTTTGCTACAAATAGCTAATTGGCTAATATTAATAATATTTAATTAATATTGGTAATATTTTATAAATTAACTATTTTTTATAATGAACTACTTATAAATGAACATAACTGATAGTTTCCCAAAAATAAACAATAAATATGGATGGTTATCAGTGAATCAAGCCAAAAATGGACATTTTATCTTTTGTTGTCGATTTTGCTGTACTTATTGTTCTTTTTGAAATCAATATCCGAATTTAATCCGTATTGAGTCGGACCAAATAGCATAAACCAAGCCACTACTACTGCGCCAACGATGCTGAGCCCAAATGGGTCCATTTGGCGCCATTAACTCCAACAACTCTTCAATTAATAGTAATAACTCGTTCAATTTTGTCTAGATTTGGAGGGGTTAACTCTGGCTAGGTTTATGAAATATCGGTGCACTTTATAAGATTGTAAGTACTCCAAATTCACTTACAAGAAATCATATTATGTATTAGCTATACACATATATAATCAGTCCCTACACCAGAGGCGGATAGAGGATTTCAAAAGGATGGGTGCACTGTTGTAAAGAAGTGTATCTAGAATTTATATTTGACGGGTTTAACTTTAGTCTCTTACCATGAACTCACTAGTAGACGGAATAGTGAAGCTACCTGGATCAGACATCTTTTGAGCCATGGGTCTAGTCACTACCGCACTGCATGTCTGTATTAGAGTTACTGTGGACAAGTCCTGAAAGTCAAATTTTCGCGACATCAGGTCTTTCATCATCTTTGCATAGCCTGACATTTCCCTCAAAGCATCCATTAAAGGAATATTCAATTGAATCTGATGAAGCATCTCCATAAAGTTCCTGTATTAATCCTCTTTCTTTTGTTTTGCCAATCTCTGAGGGAATGGTACAGGTATCACTTTTTGTCCACTTCTTGCTGGCCGTTCTTTGTTGGAATTTTGTGGCACAAGAGGGGCCACTTGTTCTGCAACTTGTTCATTTTCCTTGGCTTTACCCTTTTCAACTTGGACTTGTTCAACCACCACTTCAGTGAGTTCTGCTGATTCATCTATCTCAACTGGAACTGGAGTGGTAGGTGTGGTCTCTCTTCTGGGTTGAGCAACCTCTTGCTCCCTGTCTAAATTTCTCCCATTCCTAAGACTAACTGTCATCAGCTGATTCGGGTTTTGCTCCTTTTGGATTAATCTTTGTGTCAGCCGGTAATGCTCCCTAGGGGCGGTTATTCAAGGCCATGGATAGCTGCCCCAGTTGAGTTTCAATCCCCTTGATTGTTGCATCGTGTACTGCCAACTTTTCCTGCATCTTACCATTCGTGCCAATGAGTTGTTGCAGCATACCCCTAATCTCCACCATGTTGCTGTCTTGCTGCTGATGGGGTGGTTGATATGTCAACTGTTGTTGGTTTTGCTGCTGATAGCCTTGTTGTCTCTAATATGGAACCACTTGGACTTGTGGTCGTACACCTCCAGGTTGCGGCATGTTAGGTATGTATTGTTGGTTGGGTGCTGGCCCCCGTTGTTGTCCTCCTTGCCTCTGACTCCCAAATTTTTTAACATAATTCATATCCTCTCTGGGACCCTGGTTGTCACTTTCTCCACTCGATGAACACACATAAGACTGATTGATGCAAGGGGTACTCAGTCCTCCATTTGTTGTATCAACGATATGCACTTGCTTTGTACCCATCTCGTCAATCTTCTTCGTCAATATACTCATATGGGTCATGAGTGTGGATATGTTCTCTGCATGTGAATTATTTGGGTCAAGAGGAACTGAATGCACTATCGGCGTCAGGGTCGTACCTCTCATCATCCATCCTGAATTCTGAGTCATCTTGTCAAGAAGGATTTTGTATTCAGTAATTGTCTTGCTCAGAAAATCACCCCCAGCTGAAGCGTCTACATTTGCTTTCAAATTTTCCGCTAGCCCCATGTAGAATCTCTGGCCGAGCATTTGGTCTGGAATACCATGGTGAGAACACTTCACTAACATCCCTTTTAATCTTTCCCAAGTCTCTTGCAAGGTCTCAGTGGGCTTCTGCTTGTACTGCAATATCTCGTCAATCTGTCTTGCAGTCATGTAGGGAGGGTAGAACTTATTCAGGAACTGCTTGAATAATTCCTACCACGTGGCAATGGAGTTTATTGGGAGTGAATTCAGCCAAGTCTGAGCTTCCCAAGTCACTGAAAATGGGAACAGTAGCATCTTGATGGCTTCCGGTGTCACATTTGGCTGCCTTTGGGTTAAACAAATCGATAGAAATTTTTTCAGGTGTTGTTGAGGATCTTCAATGTGTGACCCAGAGAACAATTCCTTATTCTGCAGAAGATGCAACACATACATTGTTGCTAATTTGGAATGTCTCCGCTTGTATTTGGGGCACAACAATGGTAGTGGCCAGGTTGTCAGCTGTTGGTTGTGCCCAATCATAGAGTGCAGCTTCTGGCACAAGAGGTGCCACCACTCCATCGTTTGGTACAAGAGGTACCCTGCTGTTTGCGTTGACGTTATCCACGTTTTCCATTTCAAGTTGCGGTAAGTGTTTGTCCATTTTGTTAGCACGGTTTAATGCCCGAAATGTCTTCTCGGGGTCTGAGAGTCCTTCAAGAAGTTCACCAGTCCTCGAAGAGTTTCTAGGCATACACCTGCATCACACAATAATTCAAACGTGAGAATTTCAATGAAAAAAAAAAATTTAACATCGTAGAAAATTGAGCTAAACTAATAGCAATACTTCTGAGTTGTAACAAATAACATCGTTAGGTCCCCGACAATGGCGCCAAAATTTGATCACGCCCAACTATGCCTTATAAAAGACAAAGCGGTCGTTGCAAATATAATCTGGTTTAAAGTCCGGAGTCGAATCCTCAGGGAACTAACCTATCTATTACAACTACCAGTGATGCTAATATAAGCTCAGACAATTTTCGGGTGCAGTATTTTTATCAATAATTGTTTGGATTTATTAACTAAAGGGATTGATATTAAAAACTAACAGTATTTAATATTAAAGATAACTCAATGGTAGAAAGATCTAGAGCAGTGATTTCCGCAATTGCTAGACTAATTCTGACTCTTTTGCTATAATCTCACCGTGTTACTTTATGAGAATTATGAGCTATGGGTTACTGCAATTATCTCTCGATAAACTACAATAATTTACTAGAGCACTCTCTCGAACCACTCTAGCTGATAATATATGTAGCTCTAATTTATCCCACCAAAGTTTCGTTATCTCTAACCCCACTTTTAAATTTAAGTAATGAATCTCTTCAATTACCCAAAAGTGGTGTTGTTCAACAACAATCTAACATGGTATTCTTTCTCAAGCAACATAAAGTAATTAGACACGATTAATCAAGGGCCCATTCAATTAATCACCATACAAAGCATAGTTGAACAATCTTAGATTAAACCCGGATCGATTATAACAATGTTCAGTCAAAACTTCATCTAACAATTGGTTCCATCAACCGTAGACGGATTGTTTAGCTACTCATGCTAAAATACAAAGAAAACATAGAATAATTCATCATCCCCAAAATAATGACAAAAGATGGAGAATAGAAAAAACGATAATTGTAGCCTTGTCTTCTCACACTTGTTCTCCTCCTCCAAATTGCTCTAAAACAAGCTTTAAAACCTAGATATCACTTCTTTTGGGCGAGCTGGATCTTTAATAGTTTAAGCGAAATTGTCCCCAAGCTTCAAATTTTACCCCAGAAATAACGCGTGCGGAACTGGACTAGCACGGTCGCGCTACTGGCCGTGCTAAAGGCAATGTGTTCTGATTATGACTGTTGGGCTAGTGGCCGCGCTAATGGCCTTCCAATCTGCCTATTGCACCTGGACTAGCGCGATCGCGCTAATGGACGCGCTATGGCCGCGCTAATGGCGTATCATTCTGCCTTCGCATTTCTTCTTCCTTCCTTCACACGCGCTTCACTCCAAGGGGTCTTTCTCGCTTTAATTTAGCCCCAAACACCATCCTAGGTTCTCATAAGCATACTTTGCTCCTGCGAAACATAAAATTCACAATTAGAGCCGTTTTAACATCATTTACCTTTCCTAGGACAGTGAAGCATAATGAAGTTGGAGTATAAATAAACTCTAAACTACATGAATTTAGCCTATTATCAATTATCTCCGTGATTCGAGGGCTAGAGCAGCGTATTTCTCGAATGTAGGATGGTGCGGGCTTTTATGGATTTATTTGATATCCATAAAATATGTTGTGGATCTTTTTGAATTATTTGATTATCAAGAATTATCCGGCCACTTCTTGATCACTTTGTGAATATCCCGAAAGTTTATGGGCTTTTTGAGATGATCTCCATTTTTTGAGATGCCTCTTCAAAGAGAATATGTGACCCTTTTTATAGGTATGCTTTATGGTTTAAGGTAGAGTAACCTCCAAGAAACTCTTATAGACTCCTAGGATTTCAAGAGTCCTGTAGTATCTTGAATTTAGGATTTAACTTGATGCTTTAAAATTTTGATGTCTACAAATGCCTCATACTTCAAGGTTTGTGGGGGTGTAGGCTTGTCGAAACTTGAAGACGAGACTTGAAGTACTCACTAATCGCAACAAATGATTTTGAAACTTAGAGTTTCGATTTACAGGAGGAAGAGATGAAGGGCAGAACTGATCCCACTGGGCGTGCCAATTTGTTTGCAATAAATTATATGTGATACAAAAATAAATTGCAACCACAATATAAATATGAAAAAATATAATTTTATTGATAAAATGATGCGGGTAAAATTCTGTTTGTTCCCTTGAATCTTATCTCCTGATTTTCTCCGTGATTCGAGGGTAGGAGCAGCGTATTTCTCGAACGTAGGATGATGCGGACTTTTATGGATTTATTTGATATCCATGAAGTATGTTGTGGATCTTCTTGAATAATTTGATTATCGAGAATTATCCGGCCACTTCTTGATCTCTTTGTGAATATCCCGTGAGTTTATGAGATTTTTTCGAGATAATCTCCATTTTTTGAGATGCCTCTTCAAAGGGAATATGTGACCCTTTTTATAGTTTAGGGTAGAGTAACCTCCAAAAAACTCTTATAGACTCCTAGAATTTCTAGAGTCCTGTAGTATCTTGAATTTAGAATTTAACTTGATTCTTTAAAATTTCGATGTCTACGATGATCACTTGGAATCACCAAGATTTTTCAGCGTTGTGACTGAAATCCTAATGATCACCATAACCATATGTTAAGGAAAATTCTAGCGATTGCTAGAATAAGTTTTCAAAATTCTAACTAGTGTGCTTCAAAATTTCGGCCGAAGGCTATTCTCCTAAGACTTTTTTAACAAAATCAAAATCTAAAGGGTAATCCTAAATTGATTCATTCTGTGTAATTTCTTGATGGAGTTTTTATATTTCTATATACTATTTAAAATTTTATTATTCATCCTACTCAAGTTTTAATTTAATTACACCCTATATACAAATTTATCAATTATATGCACTTTAGAAATTAAATGAGTATCCCTTTATATTAGGAATAAATTATTTCTCATCCTTATTCTATCTCCCTCCTGCACTCTCTCTCTCTCTCTCCTGCGCTCTCTCTCTACGTCTCTCTCTATCTTTCAATCCATAATTCCAGTAATGTAGAGCAAAGGAAAAGAGAACAACAATTCCAACATTGACAGCCATTAAAAAGCTTGGAAGCTTTGAATTCGAATTTGGGTTTTCAAAAATTATTATTTGTTTGGATTGAGTGTTGTTGCAAAGAATTGAAAAAATTGTTTGGAGTTTATATCTTAATTTTGAGAGTGTTTGGAATATTGTTTGGAATATTCCAATTGTTTTGGAATATTATTTTGGTGAAGATTAAACATGATTTTGGCTGAATTTCATATTGAAACTCGAAGAAAAAGAAAAAGACATGACATACATTATACTTACAAAATTATAGTAAAGTTGTAGAAAAATTGTATTATGGTGTTTATAAATATATTTTTTATTTAAATATTGTATGAAATTTGAACAATATTTGTATAAAAATTATATTTAAGTTATATGATATTGTAATTGTATATAACTGGGTAAAAATAATGTATGAAAGTTGTAGATAAGTTTTGTAATATATAATTAGTTGTATGAAACTTTTACTGTGTATAATCAGATACAAAATATATAAAAGACATATTGTATAAAATTTGTATAAAAATTATATTTAAGTGGTGTGATATTGTAGTTGTATATAACTGGTAGAAATAATGTATGAAAGTTATCGATAAGTTGTATATATATAATTAGTTGTATCAAATTTATTTTTACTATGTATAAATCATATACAAAAGACATATTGTATAAAATTTATATAAAAATTATATTTAAGTGTATGATATTATAGTTTTATATAACTGAGTAGAAATAATATATGAAAGTTGTAGATAAGTTATATATATTTAGGGATTGACATGACTGATGATTGTGTACATAATTTTTACACCGACAATATATAAAACTTAAACTTACAGAAATATTTTTTCTACTAAAGGAAACTCGCCCCTCATACCCTGGTGTATTACTATAACTTTTAAGTTTCATTTATTATACACCACTTATAAATTCTTAAAAGATCTATACTTTGGTAATTAACTATTTTTATTAATCACAAATGATCTTTACAAAATAATTCTTCAAAGATTTTTAGCAAAAAAGTTATTGGTTATGTTTTCAAACCAGTAAGTATTTCCTACTTAACAAGAAATAAAGATATAGTAGTTGTTTTAGAGTAGAAATGCAGCTTATTAAAGGACAAATTAGGGCTTTATTCTATTTGCCTTCGTTTGCATATATCTTCATGGCTTCTCTAGTTCTCGCACGTAGATTTTCAGCCAAACTTTCTAGAAAATCCTCTCTTTGTTCTTATTCTCCAGTAATCTCATGTTCTATCCACAGTCGCTGTTTAACCCCAAAAATCTCAACTGATGTATATAACTTGAGTTGAAAATTCGAATTCAATTATGCCTAATCTTAAATATAATGTCAACCTGGAGAGAAGAGGGGATAGATGAGAGGAAAAAAAGGAAAAAAGATGTAATTAAATCCCTTGATTGAAGGCACAAATAATGGATTAGGAACCTTTTAAGGTGGTTTGTATATATTTTGTAACTAATATGTGTTTAGGTCGGGTAAATATTAAAACGTGAACATTTTTCGTGATAAAGTTTCAAATAGTGTATATGAATGAAAAAATCACTTTCTTAATTGACAACTTATAAAGAGTTCAAACTGAAATTACCTTTTTGCAAAGTCCAACCCAGCCCACCTTAAGGACCCGTTTGGCCATGAGTTTTGCCAAAATAAATTTGGAATTTATTTGGCAAAATCATGTTTGACCATAAATTTTGTCCACATTTTGACAAAATTTCAAATCCCAAACTTTAAATCTCAAAATCACTCCAATTGCTAATTTTGGGCCAAAATCCCAAAACTTGGGAATTTTATACATATTTTTCCAAAATAAAGTTCGGAAATATGTTTTGAAAATGTATGTCCAACACATATTTTCATCTTCAAATCAAACTTCACCCAAATAAGATATTCAAAACAAATTTGGGAATCTATGGCCAAACATAGCTAAGGTCCAAACTAAAGTTATTTTTTGCAAGCCCAACTAACAACCGTTTTTATGATTGTTATTTACAATTTAATCAGTGCTTATTTTATTCTAAAAGTTTAAATTAAAAATTTTAATCTCAGGAAAATAACATTTATGTCCCAAATTAGTGAACTGGAAAAAATAAAATTCAGAATACATTGATTAATGAAGAATTAAATCAACTAGTCGCTGACCTAACCACTTAAATTAAAAATAACCGCTTAAAGTATAATATATATATAATTTATATATTATATGTGTATAGTTATATATAATCAATGTATATAGTTAAAAAAAGTAAATAATAAATATAATCGGCTATTTGCGTAAAAATTCCTGGACTAATTTCTAAATAGCAGGGCTATAAAGTGGCTAAGTGCGTCACTTTGGATGCACTGAGGTTTCGTGCCAGTGTCGAGTTCCCATTTCCGGAGATATAAAGTCAAAACACTTCCTTATCATAGCGTAGCGACCGTGTTAGAAGATAGAGCTCCGTCCTTCCCTGTCCTCTTCGTCCAAATATTTGAGCAGGTAAATTAAATCTCCGTCCTAAATTCCTCGTGTTATTCTATGGGATGTGTTAATCGATGATTTATTGTCCATATACAGAGTTGAGCATTTTATGACTTGAATTGTATTATACAACAATGGAGGTGGCTTCTAATTTCCAAACATTGTCTTTTGGACCTCGAATCAGTCGACCCCACTTCCTCAATATTGTGAGTTTTTGTAACATTTCTCGCCCTATTACGTTTAGTTTTTTTGCTGGCTAATTTAGATTTTTTGAGTTGTGGGTTTGTTTATAAGGGGTTTTCTGTGCTAAAAATATGCCTTTATTGCACATCGATCTTAATGCTTGTTGAGGCCTTTTCTTTTTGTCCATTCCGGTGGTGTTGATTTGACGGGAAATTTACTTTTTGAGGGATCTTGCTTTTTTTTTTTCCTTCTTATTTTTCGACTTAGTCTTTTATACACATACTTAATCGAATGCCTTAGGGAAAGAGAACATTTATACATTGGTTTCATTGAAGGATGTAGATTACTGTTAATAAAATCAACCAGTCATCTGTCATTTGGAAATAATAGTTCTATATTCGATGAAATAAAAATTCAAAGAGGTATGTACTTTTGATCTCCAAGTATTTTTGCGCGTACACCTTGTTTCAAGTTCTTGGCAGAAATCCCATTTACACGTAAGATAGTTCATAACCTTGATAATCAGCTGGCAATGCTTTTTGCAATTGCAGAAGGCCTGTTTCCAGAAAAGCTCCAGTGTTCATTTCCTATGCTCAGCGTTAACATTTTGATTGATTATGGGTTCTTTTTTTTTGGTCATTGAATATTTGATCAGTTGACAGTTCTTTTATGCAACAACAAATCACATTTACTGTATAAAAGGGATAATGTGATTGCTGAATTTGCAAGGAATTGAATGGATGATTTAGACTTGGGATACTAATGGTTAATAGTATTAGTTGTGCATCAAGTCATGATAGGAGTATATGCGGAGGTTGTGGATGTGTAGTTTTTGAAAACTAAATTCAATGAATTTAGGTGGAAATGGGTTGTAGAGGTAGTGGTGGTGAAGGTATGAATGTGGTGTAACGCTGTTAGTGCACTGAAGAAAGTTTATAGGTCCTAAAGTAAATTTCTTTTGATAGGTAATAATTTTCCAAAGCTGAAGGGAAGGGCCCACAGTAGAGCGATATAATTTTTTGGTCCAGTGAGAAGTGTCCTTGGTTGTTATTGTTTATCCTTTGCTACTCTTATAAAGTTTTGTTACTAAATATGGCAGGTCTGAGATTTGTGTTTCATCTTCTCCTGCTTGGTAATGAAGCTGTTTCTCTTCCTGTTGCCTTGTTGTGCTGCTGCCGCTGTTTCTTTTTTTGCTGTCTTATCTTTCTATCGTTGGAAGTTCGAATACACTTAAATCCTAAATTTTTCTTTCATCATTCTGCTGATTATAAGCTCATAAGCCCCTCATCTTCATCAGCTATGTTACTTTGTAATCAGTTTAGCCACCAAATGGTGTTCCCCTGGGCTGCTGGGGCTGATGCACCAGAGTGAGTGGAGATGAAAATTTGGTCTGGGTACAAGGAGAAAGTTTAGCAGTAGTCTTGTTACAGTACTATGAGGAATTGTAGTTGAGATTCCCAAAAAATGGAGGAAATGTCCTAAATTGTGCAATTATCAGTAGTCTCAATCTTCTTCTTCTATTACTATGATTAGATTTATGCTGGTACGGTTAAATATTTGATGAGCCACATTCTTTGCAAAATTTGATATGTATTTGATTCGTAACCAACTTTCAATTGTAGGGACGTATTGAGTTCAGAGGGCACATAGCTTCAGCTCATTCCAACACCAATGGTGTTCAGATTGATCACTGCCTTGCTTCACCTTTTCAAATGCAATTCAATGCGGCTTCAGCTAGCAGAATTAAGATAGGGTCTGGATCTTTGCCTGGACACCGTGCTTTCGATTTAAAAAATGGAAATTTCAGTAAGTTCTCCTTGCTTAGCTTGAAGATATTCAAAAAGTATGACCTCTCAAAGAAAAACTATTTACAACTTCAGCTTGATAAATGCATTAAATGTTCATTATCTTTCTAGCCCTTTATAGATTCTTGGTAGCCTGCTGATGTAGCTGTTGTGAGATTGGACCTTCTTGGGTAGAGTCTATGTTGCTAGGACTCTCTGAAAATGTCGATGGGTGCGTGTCGGATCCTCCAAAAGTAGTGTATTTTTGGAGGATCCGATGCGGCATTGTTTTGGAGAGTCGTACAATAAGGTTGAGTTGCAGTTCACATAGTGCTGTTGTTTTCCTTGGCTTTGTAAGTTCATATTAAGATTATACGGTGAACTATCTCTATGTTTATTCTTTTAATGAATATTTATATATCATTTTAATTTATCGTTGTTTTAGTGGTGGGTGTGCAGTAATAGTATGATTATATATTATTTGCTCTTTTTTTGTACTTTGATGTGACTAATAGAAAAGAGATGGAACACTCAATGTGGTGTTGCGAATGCAGTGTAATTACAGAATAGTGTAAACTAGTGATTTCACCAGAAAAAAGCAGTTCCTTTTAAGGTTTATCTCTTGTAAAGTGTGCTTTGGTATCTTCCATGAAGATGAACACAAACATTAATGAGGATGAGTTTTTGCACTTAAGGATAAGAAGCTTTGATGTCGAATTCTACTCAGTTGAGATCGTGTAATCTTCTTGAAATTTTCTTTACCTTAATCGGAACTTTATATTTAGTTAAGAAATGGAAATAGTCTGCCCCTTGCTTCTGTTTTCTCTGGGTCATCTGGAGGTTAGGACCTCTATCTAAGACATTAAGACCTCTTTGTTGTGTAAGCAAGTAACCCGTTCTTTGGGAAAAGCAAGAAAAGCAATAAGTCAGCTAAACCTTTTTCTTTTTTTCATTTTAAGCAATGTGCTGTGTCAGGGGGAGCAGATACAGATGTGAGGTTTGATTCACAGGTTATCCCCAAGAGAGTAAGTTTCAAATATCTCGGGTCAGTTATCCAAGGGGACAGAGAGATTGACAAGGGTGTCACACACCGTATAGGGGTGGTGTGGATGAAATGGAGGCTAGCATCTGGCACCTGTGTGACAAGAATGTGCCACCAAAACTTAAGGGTCAGTTCTATAAGGCGGCGGTTAGACCGGCTATACTGTATGGGGCAAAATGCTGGCCATTCAAGAACTCATATATCTAGAAGATGAATGTAGCCAAAATGAGGATGTTGCGATGGTTGTGCCGGCACATTAGGTTAGACAAAATTAGGAATATGGATATTCGGGAGAACGGCTGGCGTTGGCGGGTAGGAGAAAAGGTAGAGGGCGGCCTAAGAAGTATCGGGGAGATGTGATCAGGCAGGACATGACACGACTTTAGCTTACCAAGGATATGGCCCTTGACAAGAGGGTATGAAAGTTGAAGATTAAGGCTAGCTGATTAGTACATTGTCTTCGATTCTTAGAATGCCAGTATTAGGGTTGTTTTAATACTATCTTCCGCTTCGGTTTTCTAGTACCTTGTCGTGTTACTGCTTGTGGCTATTGCTTTTGCTTTTGCTATTGCTACTGTTTTCTTCCATTTATTTTTTCTCTGGTCCTTACATTGTTGATATCATTTTCCTAGCCTTCTTGTTGTTATTTACTTGTTCTTGTTCTTCCTCTCGGGCCGAGGGTCTTTTGGAAACAGTCTCTCTGCCATCTAGGATATGAGTAAGGTCTGCGTACACATTACCCTCCCCACACCCCCACTTTGTTTGTACAGTTAATTCTTCCTTACTGTACTTTTACTCCTTTACAGTTGTCTCAAGTGCACATTCGCAAAATTCTTAGAGACCAGTGTCTTCGACAAGTCTTGAGATTTGTGTTACATGCAGCATGTCTCATACCTGCTAAGTGTGTTAAATCCGTTTTTTTTTTTCATTTAATCTCTGGTTATTTCTTCTCTCCTAAGCTGTAAAAGCATCTAATTGTGTATTTATTCAGAACAGCACCTTTTAAGCAAGGTTCCCATACTCATTCACTGAGACCATGCCGGGTCATGAGTGAGGATTCAGAAGGAACTTTGAGCGGTGAAAACATGTTGCTAGATGAGGAAACCTTGGCGCAGGATTTAAAGAACGCTATTAAAGAGGAGAACTATGCCCGAGCAGCAAAAATTAGAGATAGCCTCCGGCTTCTCCAAGAGGACAGTAAGGCCTCTGTACTAGCAGCAAATGCGCGCTTTTACAACTCTTTCAAACATGGAGACTTAGCTGCAATGCAAACCCTCTGGTCAAAGGGTGAGAATGTCTGCGTCGTACACCCTGGTGTTAGTGGCATAACTGGCTATGATCTTGTAATGGGAAGCTGGGAGTTCGTGTGGGCAGAATATGATTTCCCACTTGATATTGAGATCAGGGATGTTCAAGTTCATGTTAGAGGTGATATCGGGTACGTTACATGCATTGAAATGGTCAGAACTAAAGGCAGCAGCTGGGGAAAACAATTTGCTACAAATGTTTTCGAGAAGGTTGATGGGCAATGGTTTATGTGTATTCATCATGCATCGTATATCGACTTGTAAAATGTGATGAACAATAAAGCTGTTGTAGAGGTTGAATGAGTATTTTAGGAGCTGAAGTTTTGAAATCTGGGTGCATAAATTTTGTAGTTTTGATTATATTATAGGTGTTGGTGACCTATTATTATCAATGAATTATAGTACTAGTATGTCTGTGAAATGTCAAATTGGTTAACATATGTAAATCTATTTCTTCGAATCTGTATTTCCAACTTTTTCCACTTGATGGATGTCTTAAAACTGTAATATATTTTCCAAAAAGTATTTCATTCAGTTTTCTATCAGATGAATTTCTATTACGTTCAAAAACTAATGAAAAAACACAGTAAGTGTTAACACTTAGAAATATTAACGATATTTTCTGTTAATCATTTTATGGATGAAATTACTTCGACTGAAGCTATATGTAAATTTTTGGTCAAAAGCTCATTGACCTTGGAAATTTTCTTTTTGTTTTTTGACTAATTTTTATTATCCTAACCGTTGGACTACAGTTTAACAACCAAAATGTCCTAATTCAAAGTAACAGTGCGTGAAAAACTGAAAATTAGAATTTTCTCTGACGTCTCATTATATTTTTTTAACAAGTGCGTGCCAACTTTATTCCTCAAGAATCATTTACAGGATTATTAAAACATCAATGAAATTAAGCAGTAGTGAAAAATGAACATTCAAAAGTTAAATATTTTATATGCATGTAGAGTAGAGTGAACTGCATTGCAATATCTTCATATCTTCACATGATTTGGAGCAACTTTATTAAAGTTAGTTTTGATTATTATTTGTGTTCTTGGCACAGGTAGGTAAATAGTTATAAAGGTTGCCCAACTGATTTGAGATGCTGTTCCAAATAGTAAAGAGAATATATTGACATTATCTACACCCACGTTTTTACTTTGTTAAAAAGAAATAAGTTAACTTACTAATGTAATTGTTTCTATACTATATGAAATATAAGAAAAACAAGTTAAATTATATAAAATTATTTTATACTATGATTGATGTATAAGCTAGACTGGAGTTAGAATAATTGAGGGTTTGAGATTAATATTATATTTTACAGGTCGAAATAGTTTTATATTTATATATGGTATGGTTGATTCTCATTTCTCCTCTAGGCTGAAGATCTCACTTTCTATTCCATGGACAAAGATAAGTGGTAGGCATGCTACACGTACAACAAATTAAGTAGGTAGCCTCTTTTCCATGTTTTCTCCATTAATTGCAAATGAGAATAAAGGTGGTTCATGCATATAAATCAGTGAGAAAGCTCCAATTGTGCGAATATCAGGGGAAAAAAAAAAGATTGGCTAGCTAGAAGTCACAACCAAAAGCATTTGTTCTCTTTCATTTTTACCCTTAATTGCTATTTAAATATTATATATATATATATTTCGCACAGTAATAGTGCAAAATTATTTTACACGATCATTGTAATTATATTAACTTATAATGATATAAAAGTAATCATTTTTTACGAGGTTGCTTATAATTAATGTTTATAGTCTAAAATTTTACCTTTTATTAATTATTATCTTATAAATAACCTGATTAAATAAATATTTTGTTACTGCATGGTCGATGTTTTCAATCTTTTTAACATTAGCTTCAAAAACATGTTAAACAGAAGATTCCATTTCTGAAACTTTTCCCTATAAATACATAACCCACACCATAATATATCCTACAGCAAGCAACTCCTTGTATCACATTCTATATATTTTCTTCCTAAAAGATTTACTTAATTATTTCCTTTCCCAAAACAAGACAACAAAAATGTCTTTAATGCCTCTATTTAACGGTCGTAGAAGCCATGCACGCCGTGTACAGAATCCGCCACCAACAACAACAATTACGCATCAATCTCAAACAAGTCAGGGTCTGGATCGACATATTCCTTATTTTCCACCAACAACAGTAATTACTACGCATCAACCCCAAACAAGTCGGGCTCGGCAAGATCCCGCCCATGAATTTTATCTTCAAAACCCTCGTTCTCTCATAGCACCAGCTCTATCATTCCACAGTGAACCCCAATCTATAGCTCAAATTGAGTATAAAGGAACTCCAGAGGCACATATTTTTAGAGCTAATTTGCATGGATATAAGAAAGAAGAGGTGAAAGTGCAGGTAGAGGATGAAAGAGTACTAAAGATTACTGGGGAGAAGAAATTAATAGAAAAAGGATATGATAACTGGCACAATTTTGAAAGAAAAATTGGGAAATTCTTGACTGCTTTTGACCTGCCTGAGGATTCTAGTGCTGATAAAGTGAAGTCATCAATGGAAAATGGGTTGCTTATTATTACTGTTCCTAAGAAGGGAATCAAGAAATCACGCTTTAGAACAGTTCGAATAATTTAATGGGTTGAATTTTTGTTTTGCACACTATACAGATTTGATATATATTTATATTTTGTGTCAAAAATATTACGTTCAGTATTAATGTAGTGATGTGAAATAAAGATCAATAAAGGAAGGAAAGTAACGACTTTTTAATTAATGGAGACGATGAATTAGACTTGCTTTGTGTAATAGTATTAGCTACTCATATAAATAAAGGGTATTTCTTTCATATTTATTCTTTTTGTGGCCAAATTTGGAGTTATAAAAATTAATTAAAATAGCGACATGAATAAAGAGTATACTGCTGACAGCTTGTTGCCACAATCTGATATTATTAGGTTCTCATAATCTAAACTACATTTTTCATGATAATATTTAAAAAGACTACTGTTCCTTTTGGATTCTTGTTAGTTTTCATTGACTAATTCTAGAAAACCAATTGGAACTAACTATTTCCCAGCACAAGTTCCTAGACACTCGCACTTATTTGTAGCGTATGCAAGGAAGTTTGTAAGCGATGTCACCATTTGAAAAAGGTAAACAAATAATGATTAAATTATTACAATTAGGGGTGTACATAAGTCGGGTTGGTTCGAATTTTCTAATTACCAAACCAAACCAATTGTATCGGGTTATTAAAATTAAATACCAAATCAAATCAATAAAAGCCGGGTTTTTTAATCTCGATTTTTCTCGGGTTTTTCGGGTTTTCGGATTTTTTCGGGTTTTTTTCATAAAGTCTTCATAGCACAAAATATAGAATTTGTGTTCCGTATATTTCTTTAATCTTAGTAAGACAGAACTATATAAGATGTTTTCAATAAAATAACATAAATATGAGATGAGTCATGGCATTGTACTAAAATATTCAACAATAAAGATAATAAAATCGCATAAAATAAATATTATTAATAAACCATAATGTAAACAAACATAATTTAAAATTATGACTAATAAGTGCAGAGGCAGATCCAAGATTTAAACCTTATGGGTTTAATTTTTAAAGCTTTTAGCATTGAACCCATTATAATTTGAAAGTTCTGGGTTCATCTCTACTATTTTTGTAATTTTAATGAATTTCTACATATAAATTTTTACTCCTCGTCAAAAGTTATGGGTTCAATTGAACCAGCGGAGTATATGCTAGATCCGCCCCTGAATAAGTATTATATTTACCTGACTAACCACAAAAAGAAAAATAAGTTATACATTTTATCTAAACAATGGGAAAACTAAAAAATAGATATCCAACACTATTTTCATTCATAGTACAATCGAATTGAATGTCTTTAATTAGCATTAGTATTGATTTGATTTTTGTTTAAGATCTATTTGAGTTACTAACATTTATGTACTATAAAACTTATTGGAGCATCCAAAAATTATAAGCCCAAGCTTGAAATAATACGTTAAAAGATAAAACTATGAAAAAGTTTAAGAAATATTTATAAACTACACACTATCATAAATATTTTTATGCATTAAATATATTTAAAACTTCTATACATATAATGTCGGGTTGGTTTGGTTCGATTTGACTTTTTTTAGTTAAAACCAAACCAAATCAAATATGGTCGGATTCTTTTTCTCAACACCAATCCAAATCAAACCAAATCATAGTCGGGTTTTTTTTCTTAGTTTGACTCAGATTATCGAGTTGGTGCGGTTTGTCGGTTTCATTTGTACACCCCTAATTACAACGATAAGCGGTGTCAATTATAAATTTTTATCTTAAACTTTTATTTTTCTTACTATATAATGTATATATTTAGTAAAAATAATTGACGATACCGCTTGGGGCAAGGTGCCTACAGCCCTGGTACTTACACGAGTTCCTGGCATCTTGCATTGTAATATATAAACTATTGGCTTATTTGTCAAATTGACACTCGTACTTACATCGAATTGCATTCCCGGCCTTCTAATTTCACGAGTTGTCAAGCAGATACCTGAACATGTAAGTGTTTGAAACACTTTTGTCTTATTCTAACTCTTGGAGTAATGAAATCTTTCCCAGACAATGGTAAAGTCAAAATGGCGCAGAATATCACAATTGCCATCTTTTTGGGTTGAAGGACGCTTCTTTTGTTTCTAATGGTTGAACCAATTTGAAGTTTTATTGACCCTGCCTGGAATTTCAGTTGCTTTTCGACCAAAAGACAAAGCTGATAAAAGCATTTTCTGTTTCACCACTAAATTTATCTCCTCATTCAACCTTAGATGTATATGGTTTTAGTCGTAAAATAGTAATTGTCAAGTGAATTCAAATAAATATTTAT
This sequence comes from Nicotiana paniculata, assembly GCA_005239505.1. Classification (NCBI taxonomy): domain Eukaryota; kingdom Viridiplantae; phylum Streptophyta; class Magnoliopsida; order Solanales; family Solanaceae; genus Nicotiana; species Nicotiana paniculata. The sequence goes on along the minus strand of MDKI01144379.1, from coordinate 3,979 downwards.
ACAAAATTTAAACAGCTTTAATCTTAATTTATATATATGCACAATATTATTTTTGGTGAAGCAGGTTCCGTTGAACCCGTTAGTCACCGCTTGGGTCCGCCACTGCACTATTTGATGAAGTATTTTTCAAAACCTTTGTACTCTTTATTGGGTTTATGAGTTTTTGAACCTTTGAAAACTTTTAAATTATTCTTATTTGATTTAGGTTCTTGAGAACATGGTTATGGAGATAAGGAACAAGGGTTGCCGATGATTTTGTATTTAGAATTTGGTCAAAACTTAAGGTTCTTTTACGGATTGTTGGGGGAGGGGGTTTGAGTGGAAAAGAAAAGTATAAAGTATAATAAAATTTAATAAATAAAATTTTTAAATGGACCCACAAATAATACATGTCAAGCAATAAATAATCTAGCATATGATGTGTTGTACTTGTCAGCACAATTGATGTACACTCTCTATTGGATGTATTTAATGAAACTATTCCATCAACTTAGAGTGCTCAAATAAAAAAAATATAAATTTAAGTACCGAATTAACAAACTGGTACAAGTTTGAGTGGCCACGTAGGCCAAGGAATTCGTCTACCTGAACTTGAAGCCCAAACAAGTTGCACCACAAATAAAATGTACAAATAATCACTTTCTAGTCCCTATAACTTAAAAATAGTCATTGTAATGGAGTTTCAAATTCATATGTGAAATTCTAGATTATTGTCATGGAGTTTCAACTGTGGAAGTTGAGAGCCTAACAATTGAAAAGCAGTTAGTCCGCGCTATTTATTACTAGAAATTCAGGTAAAAGCAACTAAAAATTTGCGATTAAAGTTGGTTGGTCCAAAAAAGCGATCAACTTTGGTCGCTAATTTGGAGAAAATTATTAAATAATTATTTTAAATAATTTACCGACCAAAGTTGGTCGCTTTTTGGTCGATAAAGTGGTCAACATGTTGACCGGGCTGGTTAGACTTGCTTACTCAAAGAAATATTGAAATTAGCGACCAACTTTGGTCGCTAAGGTGAGACCCAGTTATAACGTTTTAATAATTATATTATTATTTAAAACTTTTTATAAAATATAAATAAATATTATTTAAAATTGGCGACCAAAGTTGGTCAGTTATGAAAGGGGAAGCACGTAGCGACCAACTTTGGTCGCTAATTTGGGACCCAGTTATAACGTTTAATAATTATATTATTAATTAAAATATTTTATAAAATATAAATAAATCTGATTTAAATTTAGCGACCAACTTTGGTCACTAATTTTTAATTTCTGGATAATTAGCGATCAAAGTTGGTCTCTTTTCAGGTCAACATTGATCAAAATTAAAAATTACTTTTATATTTACTATCTAAATAATATAAATGTTATCCGTTAACACTTTTGTAATACAAGGGATGGATACACTAAATATATATATATATATATATATATATATAGGTCGAGACGTTTTTTTTTTAATATTCAACGATGCATCTGAGTAGGTTATAAGTCGATAAATCAATTGACACACAGATATATTTTATGAAAAATTATATATTGTTATGAAATATAATATTGTATAGTGGATGTCTATAACTCCTAAAGAAGTTACTCCCACTACTCTTCTCCATTATCCCCACTATTTCTTACTATTATGGTTGTAACTCCCACACCTCCATAACCTCCTCCATGATCTTCCCCCATGATCTCAATAGTTAATACCATGTTCATGGCATCCCTTTGTATTACCTATATCATCCTATAAATAGAGGGTTTGGGCATCACATTGTACACACTTGAATACATAGAAGAAATAATAATCTCTCTTCTCTTCTCTTGCTCTCTACATCTTTTGTCTATTTTCTTGTTTTATGTTATTGCTTTGAGCTTAGTTTCTTAACACGTTATCAGCACAGATTGCTATATTCTTCTTATATTTTCTATAAGAGATGAAAGTCTTCCATGAGAGCAACAACCTTGAATCATTTGGTTGAGCTTATGAAAATCTAGGCATCTCGTATGCCATATCAATGTTTTTGTTTCTATTATACAGGGAATATCATTTTTCAATTTTCATGAATTTTACAATTAACTTACTTTAGTATTTAAGACTTGGTCTAATTTGTGTTACTTAGCAATTTAGTTTTATTTGTGCAGATGTATATATATGGAGTACCTATGCTTTCGAGTTGCAAACAAGAGCATATTCCGATGCTTTGACATCATCTCCCATATGTACTGCTCCGACAGTTTGCAAACCAAGATTATGGAACTGTTAACTATTGAGAAGGTTTCTAATCTTATAAAAATAATAAGAATTTAAATTTATGTTGTGGTCAAAATAAATTTTGTATTGCTAAAATAGTTTTATTCCCTTTATATTTGATCATGTAGTTGTTCGTGAAAAAGATCAATGTGAACTTTCATAAAGTTCGGAAAAAAAAAATTGATTATAGAAAGTAGTATATCATGATAGGCTCAACGGCGAGTCCACTTGGCTTATTATGCCATTGTATGATAATAAGGCATTTAGTTTGATTTGTGGTGCACAATGATGATAAAAGTTGGTTCAAGCCCCAACTCATTATGACATAACATTCCTTTATATGGATAAGGCATTGGGTTTGAGTCCCAATGCACCATATTGATTATATAATGATGACTAATGAAAATAATGTATTTTTCATAAAAATACCTGAAGCTTGTCCCACTTGATTTGCTCCATTCTTGAAGTGAATGTTATAGCGGTGCATAATAAGTCTAAATGAAGACAAGTGGTTGATCAATGAACGTGGGTGTACCAAAGACCAAAATAATATAGTCATCATTATGGTAAATGTAAAAAGGAGAACAATAAAGGTTCTCAAAATAATCCTTCAAAGGTGAAGGAATTGTGTATCAATATGGTCTGGAAATATGAGGCACAATCAGATGATTTTAGTCCATTTTTTGAAAGAATGCGACTTGCGATAAGCATTGTAAATGCATGCTCATTCCTGAAAGTGAATGTGAAGATATATATGTGATGAAAAATATGCATAAGAATGTGCTTATGCATGGTTATATAAATACCACCAACTCACCTCTAAGGGAGGTTTGAGAGAAATAAAGATAATAAATATTATAATGTGGTTACATGAATATGTCATTGGTCGCGTATTTGTGGTACGCCAAAAAAATGTTATGTCATGCCTTATAAATGGTTATTAAAGACAAATTTAAAGCAATAATGGTTTTGCTTATGATGACTTCGACCGTGACAATTATTATGATATGATTTTCTCCGTAAAGGAGATATTTACCATATGGATGGTGTGATAAAAGATCTTGTAGTACAAAATCAATTAAGAGCTCCGGAAGAGCGAATTTGTTACTACCCGGATTAATGAAATTATTCTTGACATTAATATTGTAGTAAGTCTCAAAAGAAACTTCTTGAGTTACAAATGTATTAGCCAAAGTGGTTGGCATATTGAGACTATAAATGAAAGGAAGATTGAATATCTTCATATTACAATAGTCATATCGGGTAATTATGAAAGGTTACCTGACTTTTCTTCCATTTGTATTATAGATGTATAAGCATGATGATGGAATCACATGCCATAGTAAATTAAATATTTACTGAAACAAATATTAGTTGGCATGACCGGTTGGCCATTCCGGTTCAATTATGATGCGGAAATTAATTGAGAATTCATATTGGCATATATTGAAGAAATAGAAGGTTCTTCAAGAATTCTCTTGTGCTGCTTATTCTCATGATATACCAGTTAAGGTTGGGATTGAATCCCTTGATTTCTGGAACAAATAGAAGGTGATATATATATGGGCCCAGTCACCTGCCATGTGGACCGTTTGCTATTATATGATTTTAATAGATGCATATATTGTATGGTCACATGTGTGTTTGTTATCAACTTGTAATTTAGAGTTTGCAAGGTTGATTGCTCAAATTATTAGAGCACAGTTCCAGAATATAAATATGATAATTATC
>MDKI01028852.1:0-74806 GCA_005239505.1 Nicotiana paniculata | reverse complement strand
ATAGTATCCAGCTCTGATTAGTGTTTTCACTAAGGATCTCACCCCTGAGTGATTTCCACAGTGCCCTTCGTGGACTTCTTTCATCACAAGTTTCGTTTGGTTAGGTCCGAGGCATTTAGCTAGGGGTCCTCCGAACATCTTGCGATAAAGTGAGTTGCGAATAAGGCAGTACCGTGCAGGTTTGTGGTAAAGTGCTTGAGCTGCTTTCCTATCTTCAGGTATGGTTCCATTCTGCAAAAAATAAAGAATTTCGTTTCTCCAGTCCTAGGTTAGGTTGTTGAAAGTTACCTCATTCCTGTCCTGGTCTATTATTGAATGAAATAGTTGAACGACAATTGTATTGTCTTTGTTCGTTACTTCCGTGACTGCTGTGATGTTAGCTAATACATCTGCTTCTGCATTTTCCTCTCTAGGTATTTGCATTACCGTCCATGTTTTGAATTGTCTCACGAGCTCTCGTGTTTTTTCAAGATATTATTGCATTCTAGTCTCTCGAGCGATGTAAGTTCCCTGTATCTGATTTACTACCAGTTGGGAGTCGTTGTTGATCACAATTTGCTCGATTGAGAGCTCCCGTGCGATTTCAAACCTGCAATAATAGCTTCGTACTCTGCTTCATTGTTAGTGATAGGATAACACTTTATAGCTTGCCGTGTCTTTTCACCCGTGGGTGATATCAAGACTATGCCTAAGGCGGTGCCTTTTATATTTGAAGAAATATCAGTGAACAAGGTCCATAGGCCTGGATTAACACCGTTAAAGAGTTGTAACTCTTTTTCTACTTCAGATACAATGCTATTACTAAAGTCAGCAACAAAATCAGCTAGTATTTGAGACTTAATTGCAGTCCTAGGCTGATAGATTATTTCATGTTCACTTAATTCTATGGTCCACTTGGCTAATCTTCCTGACAATTTATGTTTATGCAGAATATTTGTTAAAGGATACGAGGTCACAACGGTGATTGGGTGGCATTGAAAATAGGGTCATAATTTTCTAGATGCCATTATTAAAGCTAAGGTTAACTTTTCCAGATGTGGATATCTAGTCTCAGCATCTAGCAAAGTTTTACTTATATAATAGACAGGTGGTTGTTTACCTTTTTCTTCTCTTACCAATACTTCACTTACAACAATTTCTGAGACAGCCAGGTAGATGTACAATCTTTCCCCTTCTTTTGGCTTTGAAAGTAGTGGTGGTTTCAATAGACAAATCTTCAGGTTCTTGAGGGCTTGCTGACATTCTTCAGTCCATTTGAACTGATTCTGCTTTTTGAGAACTAAGAAGAATTTAAAACTTTCTTCGGAAGATTTAGAAGTAAACCTACCCAAAGCTGCTATTCTCCCTGTCAGTCTTTGAACTTCCTTTTTATTTGTTAAAATATCAGGTTTATCCTCTATAGCTTTAATTTGAGTGGGATTTACCTCTATTCCTCTGTTTGACACAAGGAAACCCAAAAATTTACCTGATTACACTCCAAAAGCGCATTTCTCCTTATTTAACTTCATATTATACCTGCGTAGAATATCAAAAGCCGTAGAGAGATGCTGGAAATGGTCTTGTGCTTGTGTTGATTTTACCAACATATCATCAATATAGACTTCCATCGTCTTTCCAAGATGTTCTTGGAACATTTTAGTCACTAACCTTTGATAGGTGGCTCCAGCGTTTTTTAAGCCAAAAGGCATAACTTTATAACAGTAAGTCCCCCTGTTTGTAATGAAGGAAGTTTTTTCCTCATCTGAGGGATTCATTTTAATCTGATTATAACCAGAATATGCATCTAAGAAGCTCAATAATTCATGACCTGCTGTGGCATCAATCATTTGATCTATATGTGGCAATGGGAATGAATCTTTGGGGCATGCTTTATTTAAGTCAGTATAATCTACGCATACTCTCCATTTGCCATTCTTTTTAGGTACTACCACGGTGTTAGCTAGCTAGTTAGGGTACGTTACCTCTCGTATCGAACCAATCTTCAAGAGTTTTTGTACCTCTTCGTCGATCACTTGGTTCTTGAATGGTCCTTGCTTTCTTTTCTTCTGCTTAATAGGTATGAAGGATAAATCTTTATTTAGTTTATGAGTCATCACTTTTGGTGGGATGCATGTCATATCTGAGTGAGACCACGCAAAGCAGTCTGCGTTAGCCTTTGAATAATCAATTAACTTACCTCTTCGAGCGGGGCCTAGCCTCGTGCCTATATACACTTTATGATTATTTGTTCAGATAACGGAATAGCTTCGAGCTCCTCCGTAGTTGTTTTGATGTGCTCATCTTCCTCCGGTTCACGAATAACGTCCAGTCTGGAATATGCATCTATGTGGTATAGTACACCTTCTTGACTCTCCGTCTCGTAAGTATTTTCTTTCGTACCTGTTTCAGCAATAATACCTCCCGTACCTATTTGGGTAGTAATTTCTTCCATGCCCGTTTGGGCGGTGTTACCTGCTTGGGAGATTTCCTTATCACGTAATTCTTCCACCTCTATTTTCTTGTTGTAGTGTACCACAGAGTTTATATTTCTTGCGGTCTGCTGATCGCCTTTGATTTGTTGAATCCCCCATGCAGAGGGGAATTTAATTACCTGATGCAATGTGGAGAGTATCGCTTTCATTGTAAACTTGTTTGCCTTCACTTAGAAACAAGTAATAAATGATTTTGAATCTGGGCACTCTAAGTGTTATGACTGTGTGGTTGCTTGTTGAATCTTTCTTCTTCTCAGAATTGTTTCAAAAATTATTTTACTCTTAACATTTTTAAGAACTGTTTCTATTCCTGAAAACCTTTTCACTCCTGCAATTTTTACATCTATACTATTTTTACTAAGTTCTTCCAAACTATGTCAAGTATTATCACTTCTACTCTTAGATTACTTAAGTTATTCCCCTCCAGTGTGTATACTGCCTAGGAATCCATGATATTCCTCCGAACTCTGGCACACTGGGGCTGGTCTTTTCCACACTAAACATAATCACTTCCCTATTCAAAGGATCTTGGTGTGAGCATTGCCCGAGATGCATGAGGTCCTTAGGGAACTTTGACACACCAGGACACCCTATTGGCTATGAGACTTTGGCATCCTGGACTATTTTGAAGGCCTGGTATTTACAGGTTCACTTTGGGCCGATCTCAGGCTCCCTATAGCATAGCTTATATTTATTATTTATTCATTCATTTATGACCTGTAATAATAACCTTTGTAAACAGATATTGGGGAAATTAGTAAAAGGGAAGGAATTCTTATGTGATTTTTTGTGGGGAAAACTGGTAGAAATCCTGCCTTTTGGTCTATACTATATTTACTTACATTAGAAGTCATGCTTTTAGGTTTAAACTATGTTTATTTGCATCAGAAACCATGCTTTTAAGTCCACTTAGCATACTAGGCAACATGTTATAGGTTCATTACTTCATTTGTTATGGAATTCTGCTTTTGTATAATCATGATCACCTAGAAATCCTGTTATTAAGTTACCATTGTAGTTCTGCTTAATAAAAATGTCCACCCTTGGTGTGCATTAGACATCCTGCTTTAGGACTATGTTTGTATTCGCTTTAAATCATGTCTACATCGCCTAAATCAACAACCGTCCTGTCTATAAGAATGTTTAAAAGCAATTTCAACGCTTAGACACCATGTTATAGGATAAATATGTATGAAATCAGTTTCCTGATAATCAGCACCTAGACAAGCATGTTTATAGGACGTATTCAAACTCAAACTAGTTGCTTTCCTTTAGTCAATTTCCAGAATTCTATTTGCATTTTTAGACAGCATGTTATAGAGTATCCTTGAACCATGCCTAGGCCAGCCTATAGGTAATTAAGGCCCTATAAAAATACGTAAAATTGTGCTTTGTTTATTTGTGACTGCCCAGATTCAACAGGTTCTAAAAATCAGTAGGCAAACTGATTAGGTCTTTACTGCTTCGCCTTAACATAATGCTGCACATTCTCTGTTTGTCATGCTCACCTAGATATCATGTTCTAGGACCTTTTTTGAAACATCTGAAATCTTGCTATTTGAGACGTGCTAGTTGCCTGTTTATTTGTGGAGGTAAACATGAGCCTTTAATTGTTGTCTTACTTGACAGTCCTGTTTGTTCTTTGTTGTTGCTTAGATTTTCCTTTTTAAACACTTTAGGAGAGTCTAGAACTACCTAAAAATAGAGGTCTTAAACACCTCCGAGACCACAAGGAAGGTACGGGTAATGCACGCTTAGAGTTCGTTTAATTAAAACCGCTTATACAATCGCTAAAGGGGAGGGTAATCGGGTAGTAAAAGGATATGATGACTTGTGCGCTAATGCCACATGTAGTCCCTCTAGTTGAGGAAGGATTATCGGGCATTTTACAGATGTGATCCTATAGGCTAATAACTTAGGACTTCCCTATCTTTATACATATGTGTGCTTAGATTGCTTACCTATTAAATTTCATTTATCTTATTTACATATGTGTGCTTAGACTGCTTATCTGTTAAATGACTAATTCACCAAGTAAGTTTGGACGGGACACACCGTTGTGGACTTCGAGGGGTGCCTAACACCTTCCCCTCCCCTTAACCCAATCTCTAGTAATGTAGATTGGTTTCATGAGTTACTTGCATTAGGTGCCCTAACGCACCTTAAATCCGTTAGGTGGCGACTCTTCAATTTCCATACCCCCTTTCCCAAAAGGAAAGGAGTTGTCGAATGTCGAAACCCCGATTTCGCGGGAAAAAGGGGGAAGAAACATTGGGCTTGGAAGGGGACACAGATGTGAGGCATATTCCGCATATGTGCGAAGAAGTTACCACTGAAACGGATTTTGGATATGAGTGTTGGAGTCGCAGAAGCGGAGAAGCTCCGCAGGTGCGGGACTTGGACCGCAAAAGCGAATGCGTAGAAGCGGCAGGTCGGGATTTTAATGATTTTTCATAGAAGTGAGACTTATTGCACAAAAGAGAAACTGCAAGTACGGTGTTTGAGACCACAGAAGCGAGAGTCCTGGGCAGAAGGATATAGTCGAATGTTTGAGCCATGTTCTTTATTTTGGACTTTAGAAACTCCACTAGTGGCAATTTTTGAGAGGTATTTCACTATAATTCAAGAGGTAAGCAATATTTGATCACTTTTGTCCATAAATATTGAATACCCATTTATTTTCACACCTAGATTATATTCTTTTGAGGTGAAATTTGGGAGATTTTTGGTCCATGTATTAGAGAGTAAGAATTGGGGATTTGAGGGTCGATTTGTGGCTAGAATTGGATGATTTTAATATGATTGGACTCGTAATAGAATGGGTGTTCGTATTTTATGAATTTTGTCGGGTTTCGAGGCGTGGGCCTGGGGTTGACTTTATGGGTTGACTTTATAAATTTGGTTAAAGATCTTAGCTTTATCGTATGTAATCGACTCCTATAGATTGTATTGATTACATTAAGTTATTTATGACTATATTCGAGTCCTTCGGAGGCTGATTCACGAGGCAAGGGTTTGTTGGAGCAATGGGTTGCGCACTTTGAGGTAAGTAACAACTTTAAACTTGGAATTAAGTGTATTTATCCCTAGAAACATATTAAGTGTGTTGTGTTGAGGTGACACACATGCTAGGTGATGGGCGTGTGGGCATGCACTATGAATATCATGATCCATGTTCATTCTTTGTACTGTATTATTGTCAAGTCTTGTTTTATCCGTGTAATCCCTACTTGTTAGAATAATTGAGTTGTGATTCATGTTAGAAATCATGTTTAGGCTATGTGCTTATTCTGCTAAGATCCACTGAGGTTATTTCTGTTGTTTTGAGTTATCTGCTTTAACTGCAAGTCATGATTCTTCATTTGCATATCATATCTTAGTCTCGATTATCATTTACTATTACATCACATGTTATCATTTTGGGCTGAGTGGTAAGAGATTTGTGAGCCCTTGAGACTCGAGATATTGATGACTAAGGTGGGCTTGAGATCCAGATTGTGAGTGTTATTGTGGATCGGACCGCACGCAGCAGCAGTCTGTATGGGCTTATTTATTATTTTGGATCGGGCTGCACTACGCATCAGGCCTTATAGGCTTTATATAAGCACTTGGGCAGGATTTACCCCTCTGGAGTCTAACACACCAGTAGTGAGCGCAGGCACAGTGATATCTACACGTGCTTTGGTGAGGGGAGCTTATGCCATGCATCCGTAGGGGTCGTTTGGTAAGAGGTATAACAATAGTGCTGAATAGAGTATATTAGTAATGCTGATATTAGGAATGCTAGCATTAGTTATGCCGGCATTAGTTATGCTAAATTATTTTTATCCATTGTTTGGTTGGGTGTATTAAAGCATTGTAAAATTTTAAAAAAAAATAGATGTTTACAAAAGTACCCTCCACAATTTTCAACTTTAGATATAACACTTAACTACATAGATTAAAAAAAAGAAATTCTTTCAACATTGAGAGGTAACATCTACCTCGAGAAAAAGGCTGAGGCTCTTTTAATTGATTCATTAACCTAAATGGATCAGTACAAAAATAATAATGCAAGAAAATAAAATAGTATATCAAAGTATCAAGCTCTAACAAGTTTGGCTGCATTCACCTGTGTTATTCCCCGGCCAAAGCGTACAGAGAGAAGTTTCTTGCTAATAATATGGAGAAAATATTTGAGATTGGTTTTTAGGGATTTGAGGAGGGCAATTATGTCTTTAACCATGTTTATGCAAGTATTAAAAACCCTTGCATTTATGCATTTCTTATTCATAGGATAATACCAAGTATGATGTATTACTGATACAAACGTTAGTTATACACAGGTTGGAAAAATGTATTAGTAATGCACAGAGCTAATGCTTGTATTATTTTTTCTAATACCTCCTTCCAAACGACCCCGTACAATGCTGAGTAATTGTGTGTGTGAAGAGTAGGCATTTGAGATAGATAGATTGAGTACTCTGAGAGTATGAGTACCTGGGAATATCACTGTGATACATTACATTTGACATGCATATTTGACATGTAGGACATAGAGATGTAACATTCTTCATGCTAGTTGTACTTGACATATTCTTATCAGTGTTAGGCTTAAATTGTTGAACTTGAAAGCATGTCTATATTTCTTTTATATCGTGGACAAGATGATTATGGAAATTCTTTGAAATATTTATTGTCATTGTCATTATCTTACCTCCGTTATCATTATATTGGCTATGATTGTATCTTTCTGAGCTCGTCATTGATTTCAACCCAAGGTTAGTCATGTTACTTATTGAGTACATTGGGTCGATTGTACTCATACTACACTCTGCATTTTGTGTGCAGATCCAGGTACATCTGGATACGGTGATTGCTAGATCGTTGTCGATACTTGTGGAGACTTCAAGGTAGCTGCAATGGCGTCCACAGAACTTGACTCTCTTTCCTTTTATTTCTCTTCAGTACTATTCTATTCTTCAGACAGTTGTACTAGAGTTTTGGGTTATGTTGATACTTGTAGTGCCCATGTACTCGTTGATGCCAGATTTTGGATGGTTGTAGTAGAATTTCAGTTACTTTTGTCATATATTTATGAGATTTTCTACTGTTGAGTTTATTAAAACATGTTCTATTCAATTGTTTAGCCGTTATGTGATTGTAGGCTTGCCTAGTGAGTGTGTTAGGCGTCACCACTACAGGTTAGGATTTTGAGTCGTGACACGTAGTGAAATTATAAAAGTGTGCGCAAACTGGTCCGCACATCACCATCATAAAAAATAGAGTTAGTATGGTCCTAATTTGAATGACGAAATTTGACTGACCAATATACTCAAGGCAAGTAGTAACCACTTGCTGACTTTTTCAGACAAATAGCCATAATTTTTTTGTTCTGAACAACTCCGTGTTGTGCGAGACTTTTGCTTAACTATTCAATCATGTTAGGGTAGGAGGTGTGTTGTTACCATTTTCAAAGTCTTCTCATAATTTACTTTCATAATCAGCATGATTCCACGTCTTCGGCTAACACATGTCTAGCTTACATAATTCAATGCATGCCGGATGAGCATTTAATTTCCTATGCAACAAAAAGAAAGTCTATATTTTTTTTTTTAATGTTGATGTTCCACCTGAAAAAAGCTTAATCCTGTTGTGGGAGCTGTTCACGAGCTGCTGAGTTCTAATTTATAATGTCCTATTTTCCTACCACCCATGGTTATGTGTCTCTCTTATACAATGTCTTGTTTGAATAGTGTTCTACAATAATCTGATAGCTAGCTGTAAAGCACTTTTTTCCCAGTCTGCTTCGTCAGAGGTAAGAGTCTAAACTCCCGTTTGGCCATAGATTTTGTCTTTATTTTTTCAAAATTGTTTTGAAGATATTGTTTGTTTATGAAATATGATCATGTTTTGGGAAAAAAATTCAAAATCTTCAAGTTCCCAAAAACTGTCTCCAAATAAAACGCATGTTCAAAAACAATTTCAACTTTAAAAATTTAGCTTTCAACACAACTTTAAAAACTCATTTTTCAAGCTTTAATCAAACCTATGTCCAAACGCTAGTTAAACAATTTCACAAAGTTGTCAATTTAAATGTTACGTACAAGTATGATGGGGACCGCTAAGATTGAACAAGTGGACCCAATCTTCAGTTCAAGATAGAAAATTAGATGTTGGTGCTAAACCTGTTAAACAGGACGGGCCAGCCCACTGACAACCCGGTTTGAACCGGTTCAGCCCGAGTCAGTCCGGTCTGCTAAGGGGTGGAACGGGTTGGTTTGGGTTAGGGGTTGAGCCGGACGGGGGCGGACCATTTTTGCTAACTGGTGCCCCGGAACCCGGCAAGCCCAGTAACCCAATAATGGGTTTTTACCGAGTTACAGCCCGGTCTAGCCCGTTTACTGTTATGCGATTATTTTTACCGTTGCTAATGGTCAAATTTAAAAATGACCGTTGGGTAACGGCTACTTTTTTGTATTTTTGGCCATTTCGACCTACCCCTTAAGAAAATACCCCGTACCCCTAATAATTGATAAATAATATTTTTAATCTTTTAAAAACTATAAATAGCACCACATCTTCTTCATATTTTCTCACAATTTGCTCTCTTACTACTCTAATGCTCTCTTGATTATTGAATTGCTTATTGCTCTCAAATTCTCAATTACTTATTATTTCATGTTTTATCAAATATTTAAGGTAGCCACTACAAAATTATAGTTATCAAGTGAAGCGTTGTATCAATATCATCAAATATCAATTGAAGTGTGGCATCAAATTTAGTGCAGCATTTGAACTCCATGTACACTCGTTCCATCTATATCTCTTCTTTGGTATTTATTTATTATTATTTATAATTATTAATTTAGTTTTTTAATTTAATTTACATAATAGATATATTTAGAGCAGCCAAAAAAATGTATACTAGTAGAGGTGGTACTAGTAAGAGTAAAAATCCTAAAAGATCAAGATGTGGTACTGGTTCTTCTAGTAGTTTTACATATTTTTCTGAAAGTTCACCTGAAAATTTAAACGTAGATTATGAGAAACTTCAATAAGATTATGGTGTAGATGATAATTTAGATGATATTCAGTCACCTAATAATATTGAAATACCACCACCTATAAATACTAGGGGTCGCGGTCGTGGTAGTACAGGCATGCCTCCCCTCCTTATTAAGAAGAACCGAAGATTAAGAAGTAAGTATTGGAATTTTTTTGAAAGACCAGAAGAAGATAAAAATTATGTAAGATGTACTATTTGTAAGGAAGTTTATAAACTTGATACCGGAGGTAAGCAAGGGGGAATGGGTTAACTTCGTAGGCACATGGTAGATAACCACCATATTGCATATGGTGCTGATGAAGAATCTGGCCAACAAAAACTCAACCCGGGTACTGACGGTTTAATGGATAAATACAATATAATGAATGATCGAGAAGAATTAGCTAAAATGATTGTTTTAGGTAGTTTACTTTTTAGTTTTGCTGCTTCACCATATCTTGTTACTTATATTTAAAGAATTTATAACCCTTTGTTTAAAGGTATTCCTAGAAGTACTTGTAGAGCTCATATCTTCAGGCTTTTTGGACAATATTAGACATATATCCGTTATTTATTCACTAGTCTTTCTTGTAGAATTTCTCTTTCTTCTGTTATTGGTCGTGCTGTTAATGGATATGATTATTTGACTGTTACATGCCATTGGATAGATGATAATTTTTTTATGCAAAAATGTATATTGCTTTTAAATATGATGAAGATCAAAGTCATAGTGGTGCATTTATAAGTAATACTATCCATGAAGTTGCTATATTTTACAATCTCTTAGAAAAAGTCTTGTGTATGTCATTTGATAATGCATCTAACAACAATGTTGCTATTACACTATTAAAATTACATCTACAGTTCTACACCCACCACTTCCTAAAATATTTCATGTGAGGTGTGCATGTCATATTTATAATTTAATTATTAAGAGTGGCCTTGAATTATTTAGAAATGAGATCACTTTAGTTAGAAGAGCTATTGGTGTAATTCACGAAAATAATAGAAGTGATAAATTAAATGCATTTAAGGATAAATGTGTATAATATGGACAAAAATCAAGACTCATGGCTGAAGAAATAGTTATTAGGTGTGTCATGACCTAAAATCCACTAGAGGTCGTGATGGATCCTAACACTGTCGTCAGACAAGCCAATAGTGAATGATTAACTTAATTACTCATATTATTATTTGAAATCGTAATTTTCATTAATTAAAGAGTACGAAATAGAATTTAAAAGATAAGTGATGATATTTACATGAACTACAGTAATGATCAATCCCGTAAGAACCCCCAAAATCCGATGTCACAATTGCATAAGCATCAACTAGATAATATGATAAAATACAACATCTTTCTAGATACAAATTAGACAGGTGAATATAAATAACCCTGATGGAGACGATGTGTGTGCAGACTCACAACATGGGAAGCAGCTCACCTAAGTTCCCGCAATAGTCGCGCCTCTGCGCCCACAAGGCTACTAGACATATATGCACCTGTACAAAATGTGCAGCAAGTGTAGCATGAGTACGTAAAACAACATGTACCCAGTAAGTATCTAGTCTAATCTTGAAGAAGTAAGGACGAGGGGTCGACTTCGACACTTATTATGGGCTAACAGTAAAATTCTGAATTTTTAATTAAGCATGGATTATGTAAATACAACTTATTCTTCTTTTTTTATGTTTATGTAAATACAACTGAAAATTCAATAACAAGAAATAAATAAGTAATTCTTTCACTGATAGTAAATCCCAAATTAATTTCTATCTTTAACAAATTAATCTCTCAATACAATGATATGATATCACTAATAATTGGACTCCAAGAATTATTACGCACGAATTATGTCGAGATCGTACGATCCGATCTAATATACAAATATATAAATTGTGCACTGCCAAGGTTCGAATGACATGAACCATATGTCATGACCCAATTCCATTTTTGGCCGTCATGGCACCCAACGCCATTGCTAGGCAAGCCAGCAATGAACAATCTAGTGATTTCCCATTTTTAATAAGTTTTCCAAGAAAATAACTTTCCTTAATTTAAAAGATTTAGTAAGAAACCAATTTAAAACAATAAAACGAAAGCAGTTAAATGCAACTATGACCGTAGGGAAAAAAACAAAATCACAAGTCTACTAGTGGGTGCCAAGATCTGGTGTCACAAGTATGTGGGTTACTAGTAGAATATACAAAAGATTTATACTCTACTGTCTGAAATAGAGTAGACAGAAAATTAATCAAAAGAGAGACTCTGGCTGCTGCAGAATGGCTCGGAAGGGCAGCTCACCATGTGGTCTCGAATCAGGATCAAGTATGCGCGTCGGACGGATATCCATATGAACCTGCCTCAGATCCTGCACATTTAAGTGCAGAAGTGTGCTGTGAGTACATAAAACAACATGTACCCAGTAAGTATCCAGTCTAACCTCCAAGAAGTAGTGACGAGGGGTCCTTTGACACTTACTAAGGGCTAATGATAATAAGTCAAAATTATAAATAAACATGGATTACAGGAATAATCTGAAAAACTCAATAACAGGAAATGATAAATACCCCTTTCACAAATATTGGATCCCAAATTTATCTTTCATCATTTAACGATCTATATCATCAAAACATTGAAGCAATATCAATTATGAAAATTTCCAAGAGTTTATCATGCACAAATAATGTCGAGGTCGTACGGCCCGATCCAACACAATAGTATTTAAACTGTGCACTGTCGAGGGTCGAACGACACGAACCATAGATGCATCTATCAGCTACCGAGGTATTCGGCCCGCTCCACAAATAGAAAATACTTTAAAGAAACCCAAAATTTTCAATAACAGTCAAGTGTTCCGTTCACAAAATCAAATAAGTGAAACTTAACCCTTTAAAATTCTTCTATCAATTTTGAAATATGACATAAGCAATCAAATTAACAGGTAAGGGTGCAACCATTTCATGTATAGCATGATATGAATCCTAGACTACCCGGTCTATAGCATAATTAATAGCTACGCACGGACTCTAGTCACCTCGTACGTACGTAGTCCCTCACAAATAGAAACACATACTAATTAATTCACCTATGGTGTTAATTCCCTCTTACATGGTTAGAAAAGAGACTTATCTCGTCTCAAGGCCTACTTTCCGGTCCAGGATTATACTCAAACTCTTGATTTAGTGTCGAACAAACCAAAACTAGTCAAATAGTATATAAACTAATCAATACGTGCTCAAAAGTTTGTATTCCAACTATTAAAAAGGTTACCCAACCCCAAATGTAAGACTCCTAAAATTCACCCCCAGATCCACGTGTCCGGATTCCGGAAATTTTTGAAGAAAGTTGTTACACATAACCTCATGAACCCAAATATATGATTTTTACTAGATTCCATAACGAATTTCGTGATCAAATCTCATTTTTATCAAAAATCTAGGTTTTCACCTAAACTCATGATTTTCACTAATTTACATATTATAATCTACCCATAAGCTATGCATTTGACTCATATTTGGTAGGAATACTTACCTCAAAGTGACAGATGAAATTCCCCTCTCTAAGAGCTCCAAGAATCGCCCAACAATGGAATAAATGAGCTAAAAATGATTAAGTCCCGCATTAAGTAAAGATTCTGATTTCTGCGATTTTCGCACCTGCGGAGGGACTTCCGCTTTTGCGGTAAAAAATCCGCTTATACGGAACAAGCCTGGCCACTGGCCCATCGCAGCTAGGGCCGCTCCTGCGCAACCATTGCTGTGTCGATTCCTTCGCGCCAGCGGACAGTGCCGCTTTTGCTATTGCAGTCATCGCACATGCGCGTTCGCAGTTGCGCTAAATTCCTCACTCCTGCGACTCTGGGCAGCCTTGGATTGTCCTCTTTTGCGGCTCCTGGCTCGCACCTGCGAGATCGCACATGCGGGTGGCCAAGCGCAGGTGCGATTACACCAGCAGCTGGGAGCTTCACTTGTTCCTCCCAAGTGCTAACTTGGTTCGACCCACGTCCGATTAATGCCTGAACATACCGACAAATTTGAAATCATAAAACGGACTAGCTCAAACTCTCCGAACGCCCAAAAAAACTTCAAAACTAAGAATCACAACCCAAACCAATTGAAACAAAAATATGAACTTTAAGTTCTTCAATTTACTCCCAATGCACCGAAACATACTTAAACTACTCGAAATGA
This sequence comes from Nicotiana paniculata, assembly GCA_005239505.1. Classification (NCBI taxonomy): domain Eukaryota; kingdom Viridiplantae; phylum Streptophyta; class Magnoliopsida; order Solanales; family Solanaceae; genus Nicotiana; species Nicotiana paniculata. The sequence continues at coordinate 61,114 of MDKI01028852.1, read as the reverse complement.
CACCAAATTTTGTGTGAAAGTCTTAAATGACATTACAGAACTATTCCCGATCTTGGAATCCCATTAGGACCTCGTTATCACAAAAAACTACTCCAAACCAAATTTAAATAACTTAAAAACCCTTCAAAGAACCAACTTTCAATATTGGGCACCGAAACGCTTTCGGGTCATCTAAAACCCGATCCGAGCATACGCCCAAGTTCGATATCATCATACAAAACTTTTGGAACCGTCAAATTCCGATTCCGAGGTCGTTTACTCAAAAATTTGACCGAAGTAAAACTTGTCTTTTAAGGCCAACTTAAGGAACCAAGTGTTTTGATTTCAACCCGAACCCTTTCAAATCCCGAACTAATCATCCCCGCCAGACATAAAATAGTAAAAGCACATACGGGAGTCTTATTTAGGGGAACGAGGTTCTAAAAATCAAAACGACTGGTCGGGTCATTACATTCTCCACCTCTTAAACAAACGTCTGTCCTCGAACGGATCTAGAATCATACCTGGAGTGTTGAGTAAGTGTGGATATCTGATTTGCATGTCCTCCTCAAACTCCCAGGTCACCTCCTCGGCTGGTTGGACCCTCCACTGAACCTTTACTGCGGAAATCCTCTTGGATCTCAAGTGGCGAACCTTCCTATCAACAATGGCAACTAGCTCCTCCTCATAACCCAGGCTCTCATCTAACTGAATCGTGTTGAAGTCTAACACATGTGACCAGTTAACATGATATCTTCGGAGCATAGACACGTGAAAAACCGGATGAACTCCCGACAGTCAAGCTCATAAGAAACCTCCCCAACTCGCCTCAACACCTCAAATGGGTCTATAAACCTTGGGCTCAACTGTCCCCTCTTCCCAAATCTCATGATCCCCTTCATCGGCGAGACCTTCAAGAGAACCTTCTCGCCCGCCATAAATAATAAATCACGCGCCTTCTGATCCGCTTGTCTCTTCTGTCTGGACTGAGCTGTGCGAAGTTGCTCCTGAATCAACTTTACCATTTCCAAGGCATCCTTTACCAAATCAGTACCATATAACCTAGCCTCCTCGGGCTCAGACCACCCGATGGGAGAACGACATCGCCGACCGTATAAAGCCTCAAATGGAACCATCTCGATGTTGGACCGGTAACTGTTGTTGTAAGCAAACTCGGCCAAATGCAAGAATTGATCCCACTTCCCTCCAAAGTCAATCATACATGCTCTGAGCATATCCTCCAAGATCTAAACTATCCACTCCAACTGCCCGTCGATCTGTGGATGAAATGTTGTGCTGATCTCTACACGAGTCCTTAACTCACTTTGTACTGCTCTCGAGAAATGCAAAGTAAACTGAGGACCTCTGTCTGATATGATGGAAAAATATAAATCTGGGCCAATCTCTCTGAAGTATACATAGTCACAACTGGGATGAAGTGTGCCGACCTGTCAACAATGACCCAAACTGCATCAAAATTCCCCAAGGTCCACGGTAACCCAACTACGAAATCCATAGTAATGAGCTCTCACTTCTACTCCGGTATAGTCATCAGCTGGAGTAGGCCTCCTGGGCTCTGTTGCTCATACTTAACATGCTGGAAATTTAGGCATCTATCTACATACTCAATTATGTCTTTCTTCATCCGCCGCCACCAACAATGCTGCCTCAGGTTGCGATACATCTTCATAGCACCTAGATGAATGGAATATCGAGAACTATGTGCCTCCTCTAGAATCCTCTCCCTCAAGCCATCAACATTAGGAACACATAGACGACCATGGAATCGAAGAACACCATCCTCGCCGATAGAAACGTCCTTGGCACCACCCTGTAGTACCGTCTCCCTAAGAACCAACAATGCGGATCATCAAACTGTCGAGCCTTGACCTGCTCCAATAGTGAAGACTCGGCAACGACGCATGCAAGAACTCGGCTGGGATCTGAAATGTCCATCCTCACAAGTCTGTTAGCCAAGGATTGAATGTCCGAAGCTAGTGGCCTCTCCTCTGCTGAAATGAATGCCAAGCTACCCGTAATCTCTGCCTTCATGCTCAAGGCATTCGCGATTACATTCGCCTTGCTCGGATGATAAAGAATGGTGATGTCATAATCCTTCAATAACTCAAGCCATCTACGTTGGCTTAAAATTATATCCCTTTGCTTGAACAAATGGTGCAAGCTGCGATGATCAGTGTAAACCTCACAAGACACCCCATAAAGATAATGCCTCCAGATCTTAAGAGCATGAACAATCGCGGCCAACTCCAAATCGTGCACAAGATAATTCTTCTCATGGGGCTTCAACTGACGTGAAGCATATGCTATAACTCACGCCTCCTGCATCAATACACAACCCAAGCCAACGCGTGAAGCGTCGCAATACACGGTATACATCCCCAAATCGGAAGGTAACACTAGAACCGGTGTTGTAATCAAAGCTATCTTGAGCTTATGGAAGCTCACCTCACAATCATCGGACTAATGTATTTGAGCACCCTTCTGGGTCAATCTAGTCAAAGGTGCTGCAATAGATGAGAATCCATCCACAAATCGGCGATAATAACCTGCTAACCCCATGAAGATCCTGATCTCAGTCGCCAAAGTGGGACTAGGCCAACTCTGAACTGCCTCAATTTTGTTGGGATCCACCTTAATACCCTTGCCTGATACAAAATGCCCCAAGAATTCTACAGAATCTAGCTAAAACTCACACTTGGAGAACTTAGCATATAACTTTTATTCCCGCAAGGTCTGAAGCACAACTCTCAAATGCTGCTTGTGCTCCTCCATGCTACGAGAGTAAATCAAAATGTCATCAATGAAGACAATGAAAAATGAATCAATATAAGGATTGAGCACCTTGTTCATCAAATCCATAAACGCCACAAGCCGAAACACATCACTAGAAACTCATAATGGCCATATCTAGTACGGAAAGCAGTCTTCGGAACATCACAGTCCTGAATCTTTAGCTGATGGTACCCCGATCTCAAGTCGATCTTAGAGAACAACCTAGCACCCTACAACTGGTCAAACAAATCATCAATGCGCGGCAAAGGGTACTTGTTCTTAATGGTAACTTTGTTCAACTGGCAGTAATCGATGCATATCTGCATAGTCTTATCATTCTTCTTCACAAATAGAATTGGTGCACCACAAGGTAATACACTTGGTCTGACGAACCCCTTTGCTAGAAACTCCTCAAGCTGCTCCTTCAACTCTTTTGGAGCCATACGGTACAGTGGGATAGATATAGGTTGGGTACCTGGAGCCAAGTCAATACAGAAATCGATATCACGATCTGGTGGCATGCTTGGAAGGTCAGAAGAAAACACATCGTAGAACTCCCGGACTACTGGTACTGAATCAATCGCCGTAGACTCTACAGTAGTATCCCGAACATAGGCTAGATAAGCCAAACAACCCTTCTCGACCATGTGTCGAGCCTTCATAAAAGAGATAACCGACTAGATATACTCACAGACGAACCCTTCCACTCCAATCTAGGCAACTCTGGCATCACTAAGGTAACAGTCTTGGATGGAAATCAAGGATGGTATGATATGGGGATAGCCATTCCATGCCCAGGATTACCTCAAAATCGGTCATATCAAGCAACAGAAGATCCGCTCTAGTCTCGTATCCACAAAATATGACCACACAGGACCGATAGATCCGATCCAGAACAACAAAATTGCCCACATGAGTGGACACAAAAATAAGAGTACCTATGGACTCACGAGGAATGTCCAGGAAATGAGCAAATAGAGATGACACATATGAATAGGTAGACCCTGAATCAAATAGTACTGAAGCATCCCTACCACAGACAGAAATAATACTTGTGATCACGGCATCTAAGGTCACTACATCTGGTATGGCTGGAAAAGCATAGAACTTGGCTGGCCTCCACCTGTTTGGCCTCAACCTCTAGGATGTCCCCTACCCACCTACCCTCCGCCTCTGGGAGGCCGGACGGCTGGTGCTGTAATCATGGGTTGCTGGCACTATTGCACTGCCTTTTCCCAAAGCTTGGGGAAAAATCTCTGCACACGACTGAGATCTCCGCACTCAAAATAACCTCTCGGAGCGGTGATCTGCTGCCCTGATGGCCTGAATACCCCAGAAGAACCCTGAATGGCTGGTGGGCGGTATGAACTTTCCAGCATGGTACTGCAATAGGCACTGGAAGAACCCTGATTGCCTGAGTACCCATTGGAAGAACTCTGAATAGCTGGTGGGAGGTATGAACTCTCCGGCACTGAAGTGAAATAGGGTCGTGCTGGAGCACCCCGTGGAAGCGACAGTGTTGGATATGTGGGCCTACTGGGCTGACCCCTCCTGAAATGACCTCTGCCTCCAGCGGGGGCACCTCTAAACTCTTCGGAATAATGGATCCTCTTGTCCTGTTGCATCTGCTCTCTACCCCTCTGACAATAACCCTCAATCCTCCGAGCAATCTCCACTACTAGCTGGTAGGAAGTTCTCATCTCCACCTCCTGGGTCATACTAGCCTGAATACCTGAGTGCAATCCCGCAACAAAACTCCGCACTCGCTCCGCCTCAGTAGGAAGTATCATAAGTGCATGGCGAGACACCCTAGAGAATCTCGCCTCATAATCGGTCACTAACATCTGACCCTGCTGGAGCTGCTCAAACTGGAACCGCAACTCTTCCCTCTAAGAGGGTGGAATATACTTGTCCAAGAATAGGCATGTGAACTGGTCCCAAGTCATGGGAAGAGAACCTGCTGGTCTGCCAAGAAGATAAGACTTCCACCACCTACGGGCCTTGCCCTCCAACTAAAAGGTTGTGAAATCCCCCCCTGAGACTCCAATATACTCATGTTGTGCAGTCTGTCCCGGCACCTATCAATGAAACCCTGGGGATCCTCATGTCGCTCACCCCCGAAGACAGGAGGGTGCAGCCTGGTCCATCTATCCACCAGCTTTTTCGGTCTGCCGGTCGCAGCTGGTCTAGGCTCATGTACAGCTGATGCAACTGGCTGGTCTCTGCCCACGGGTAGTATGTCCGGGGTATGATATACAACAGTTGCATGCCCAGGAGCCAGAGCATGAGGGATCTGTGCTCCCCCTCCCCCCTGAGATATGGTTGGGTCTGCTGGAAATAAACCAGCCTGGGTCATAGAATCCATGAACAATAGTATATGGCCCATGACCTCCTGAAAGTCCGGTGCTGTCATGAAATCGACCGGAGTTGGCTCTATTGTGGGCACTTCGCTCTGCTCCTCAATAATAGGATCCTTCATTAGATCCGCTGATGGTGCAACTAGGGCAACTCTGGGACATCTTTTTCCTACCTCGGATCGGTGTCATCCCCCGGCCTCTACCTCAGCCTCTAGCAATAGGAGGAGCAGCCCCTCCAGGGTCTAGAACGTCTGTCACACGCGTTCTCACCATCTGTGAGAGAATAAGAGGAAAAAACTTAGTACACCATCAACTACACGATATGAGATGAATAAAGAGTAATTTCCTAACACCCTATAGACTCTCGAAGATAAGTACGTACGTCTCCGCACCGATCCATAAGACTCTATTAGACTTGCCCATAACTTGTGAGACCTACGCGAACCTAGTGCTCTGATACCATGTGGTCACAACCCAATTTCATTTTTGGCCGTGATGGTGCCCAGCGCCGTTTCTAGGCAAGCCAACAGTGAACTATCTAGTGATTTCCCATTTTTGATAAGTTTTCCTAGTAAATAACTTTCCATAATTTAAAATATTTAGTACGAAACATATTTAGAATAATAAAACGAAAGTAGCTAAATGCAATTATGACCGTAGGAATAAAACCAAAATCACAAGTCTACTAGTGGGTGCCAAGATCTGGTGTCACGAGTATGTGGGCTACTAGTAGAATATCCAAAAGATTTCTACTCTATTGTCTGTAATAGAATAGATAGAAGATTAATCAAAAGAGAGACTCCGACTACTGATGAACGGCTCAGAAGGGCAGCTCACTGTGCGGTCTCGAATCAGGATCAAGTATGCGCGCCGGACGGATATCCAGATGCACCTGCCTCAGATCCTGCACTTTTAAGTGCAGAAGTGTAGCGTGAGTACATAAAACAACACGTACCCAGTAAATATCCAGTCTAACCTCGAAGAAGTAGTAATGAGGGGTCGACTATGATACTTACTAAGGGCTAACGATATTAAGTCAAAATTATAGCTAAACATGGATTACAGTAATAATACTGAAAAAACTCAATAACAGGAAATGATAAATACTCCTTTCACAAATATTGGATCCCAAATTTATCTTTCATCATTTAACGATTTATATCATCAAAACATTGAAGCAGTATCAATTATGAAATGTTCAAAGAGTTTATCATGCGCAAATAATGCCGAGGTCATACGGCTCGATCCAACATAATATTATTTAAATTGTGCACTGCCGAGGATCGAACGACACGAACCATAGATGCATCTATCTGCTACCGAGGCCTTCGGCCTGCTCCACAAATAGAAAATACTTTAAAGAAACCCAAATTTTTCAATAACAATCAAGTGTTCCCTTCACAACCTCAAATAAGTGAAGCTTAACCCTTTAAAATTCTTTTATCAATTTTGCAACATGACTTAAGCAATCAAATTAATAGGTAAGGGTGCAATCATTTCAAGTATAGCATGATATGGGTCCTAGACTACCCGGACTATAGCATAATTAGTAGCTATGCACGGACTCTCATCACCTCGTACGTACGTAGCCCCCCACAAATAGAAACACATACTAATTAATTCACCTATGGGGTTGATTCCCTCTTACAAGGTTAAAAAAGAGACTTACCTCGTCTCAAGGCCTACTTCCCGGTCCAAGATTATGCTCAAACTCTCGATCTGGTACCGAACAATCCAAACTAGTCAAATAATATATAAACTAATCAATACGTGCTCAAAAGTTCGTATTCCAACTATTAAAGAGGTTACCCAACCCTAAATGTAAGACTCCTAAAATTAACCCCCGGACCCATGAGCGCGGATTCTGGAAATTTTCAAAGAAAGTTGCATGAAGCCAAATATATGATTTTTACTAGATTCCATAACGAATTTCGTGATCAAATCTCACTTTTATCAAAAACCTAGGCTTTTACCTAAACCAATTATTTCCACTAATTTGCATGTTATAATCTACCCATAAGCTATGTATTTGACTCATATTTAATAGGAATTACTTACCTCAAAGTGATAGATGAAAATCCCCTCTCTAAGCGCTCCAAGAATCGCCCAACAATGGAATAAATGATCCAAAAATGACTAAGTCCCGCATTAAATGAAGGTTCTGCCTTCTGCGATTTTCGCACCTGCGGAGGGACTTTCGCTTCTGCGGAACAAGCCTGGCCACTGGCCCATCGCACCTACGTAGCTAGGGCCGCTCCTGCGAAACCATTGCTGCGTCGATTCCTTCGCGCCAGTAGACAGTGCCGCTTTTGCTATTGCAGTCATCGCACATGCGCGTTCGCAGTTGCGCTAAATTCCTCGCTCCTGCAGACTCTGAGCAGCCTTGGCTCGTCCTCTTTTGCGGCTCCTTGCTCGTACCAGTGAGCTCTTACCTGCGGCTGGGCAAGTGCAGGTTTGATTACACCAGCAGCTGGGATCTTCGGATGTATCTCCCAAGTTCCAACTTGGTCCGAGCCTCATCCGATTAATGCTTGGGGCCCCCGAGGCCCCGCCCGAACAAATCGACAAGTTTGAAATCATAAAACAGATTCGCTCAAACTCTTGGAATGCCCAAAACAACTTCAAAACTAAGAATCACACCCCAAACCAATTGAATCAAAAATATGAACTTTAAGTTCTTCAATTTACTCCCAATGCGCCGAAACGTACTTAAACTACTCGGAATGTTACCAAAGTTTGCGTGCAAGTCTTAAATGACATTACATAACTACTCCCAATCTCAGAAATCCATTCAGATCTCGATATCACCAAAACCTACTCCAAACCAAATTTAAAGAACTTCAAAAACCTTCAAAGAACCAAATTTCAATATCCAGCACTGATATGTTCCCTGGTCATCCAAAACTCGATCCGAGCATACGCCCAAGTCCAAAATCATCATACGAACCTATTGGAGCCGTCAAATCCTGATTCTAAGGTCGTTTACTCAAAACGTTGACCGAAGTTAAACTTATCCTTTTAAGGCCAACTTAAGGAGCCAAGTGTTCTGATTTCAACCCGAACCCTTTCAAATCCCGAACTAACCGTCCCCGCAAGTCATAAAATAGTAAAAGCAAATACGAGGAGTCTTGTTTAGGGGAATGGGGTTCTAAAAAGCAAAATGACCGGTCGGGTCATTATACCGTAGATGCATCTATCTACTACCGAGGCGTTCGGCCCGCTCCAAAAGAAGAGAAAATACATTAAAACAACTGATTCAAGATTATTAAGGGGCTAATATTCAAAGAAATACCAATTCTCATTAACGGCTAAGTGACCCGTCTAAAATTCAAGTAAATGAAGTTTAACCTTTTACAATTCCTTTATCAAGTTCCTATATGATTTAAGTAATTTAATTAACAAGTAGGGTGCAAACATCGCAAGTATAACATGATTTGGGTCCTAGACTACCCGGACATAAGCATAATTAGTAGCTACGTACGGACTCTCGTCACCTCGTGCATACGTAGCTGCACAATTAGAAGCACATATTAAATCAATTCACCTATGGGGTTAATTCCCCCATACAAGGCTAGAAAAGAGACTTACCTCATTTTAAAGCCCACTTTCCGATCACAATTTCGCTCTAAATCCCCAACTTGGTGTCGTTCAATGCGAAACTAGTCAATAACGTACAAATTAATCAAAATATACTCCAATGCTTGAAATTTAGCAATTTATTAAAATTCCCAACTCTGATCGAAAAGTTGGCAGTGGGGCCCACGTCTCGGAACCCGACAAAACTCACAAAATCTGACAACTCATTCAATTACGAGTTCAACCATACTAATTTCATTCAAATCCGACTATGAATCGGTATTCAAAACTTGAAAATTCGTTTTGTGAAATTATAGAAATTTCTTCCGATTTCTTCTTTAAAAATCAATAATCTAACGCTGAAAATGAAGATTAATCCATGAAATATAATCACAAGCGAGTCAAGAATGCTTACCCCAAGTTTGTGGTGAAAATTCCTCTCCAAAATCGCTAAATCCCGAGGTTCCCAACTAAAAATACGAAATGATGGCTCAAAGGTCCAAAATAGAGAACTTTTAACACTGCCCCGACTTCCTTCTTTGTGTTTGCAAGCCTTCCATCGCGTTCGCGATGAACAAAATTCTCAAAAGCCATTTCCAAACTCATCTCCGACAACCTCTAGTATAATAGTCATAACTTTTTATACAAAACTCCAAATACCAAATGGTTTAACTTACTGAAAATTAGGCACCAAGATCTAAAATTTCCATGTTTTGGTCATCTCACAATTCCTTATATATTTTGATATATAAGTTGCCAAAGTTAGCCATGTGCAACACAAATTTCCTCTTCGCGATTTCCAAACACCTTCCCAGACAGCCTGTAGTGTACCAATCATAAAATTTTGTACAGAACTCTAAATGCTAGATGGTTTAATTTTCTGAAAACTAGACACAGAGAGCTATAACTTTTATTTTCGCATCATCTCCAAATTCCTTATATATTGCGAGATATAGGCTTTCAAAGTCAGACGACGGACAACAGAAATTCCTTCTTCGCGAACGCGAGAATCTCTTCGCGAACGTGAATAACAAAGTCCCAGCAGCAAAATCCTTCTTTGCGAACGCGAGAGGCTCCCCAAAAACGCGAAGAACAACACTAGAAGTCGGAAAACCAGCATCTAAAGTAGCCCAAAATGATCCGTTAACACCCGAAATACACCCGAGGCCCCCAGGACCCCAACCAAATATACCAACAAGTCCTAAAACATCATATGAATTTAGTCGAAACCTCAAATCACATCAAACAACGGTAAAAAAGCGAATTGCACCCCAATTCAAGCAAAATGAAACTAAGAAATTCTAACTTCTACATCTGATGCCGAAACCTATCAAATCAAGTCCGATTGACCTCAAATTTTGCACACAAGTCATAAATGACATAACAGACCTATTCCAATTTCTAGAATCGGATTTCGACCCCGATATCAAAAAGTCAACTCCCGATCAAACATCCAAACCTTCCATTTCCAACTTTCGCTATTTCAAGCCAAAATCAACTACGGGCTTCTAAATAAATATCAGGACACACTCATAAGTCTAAAATCACCATGGGGGACTAATCCCAGGCTCAGAATCCCCAAACGGCCATCGATAACATTAAAATACACTTCAACCCAAATTCATGAAATTTTTCCAAAATGCCAACTTTCCACGATAAGCACTATGATGCTCCCAGGTCATCCAAAACCCGATCCAGGCATACGCCCAAGTCCACAATCATCATACGAACCTATTGGAACCTTCAAATCCTGATTCCGATGTCGTTTACTCAAAAGTTAAACCTTAGTCAATTCTTCCAACTTAAAGCTTCCGAAATGAGAATTTTCTTTCCAAATCAACTCCGAACTTCCCAAAATTCAATTCCGACCTCATCCACAAGTCGTAATACCTTAAGTGAATCTCCCCAAGTCCTCAAACCGCCGAATAACGTGCTAAAGCTCAAAACGACCGATCGGGTCGTTAAAAGGTGTAATTATACTTATTTGTTCTTAAGATGTTATTATAAATATAACATGCTTATAATTGAAGTTGTTAATTCTTATTGTACTGATCCTAACCGTTTGTTAACATGTACTACTTGGGATGTCACTGAAGATGGTGTAAAAAATTTACAAATTTTTTATGTAGCTATACTTGAGTTTTCCGGAGCTTATTACCCTACTATTGCAAATAGTTTAGTATATATAGCAGGAATTTCTCTTTTACTCTATAATTTCAAGAAGAAAGAAGGATATAGTTCTGTTGTTGAATCTATGGTAGATAAATTTAAGAAATATTCTATCATATTCCCCCTATTTACCTAATTGGTGTTATTTTAAACGTTTCTATCAAAATGATTACTTGTCGCCAATTAATCACTGTTTTATATGTTTGTATGGATATTGGACCAACTGAAACCCCTGATACTTGAACTTGTATTTCTGATCTACATAAACATTTACAAGCTTTATATAATTATTATGCTAACATTGTTGATACTTTTTCTATTGTAGATGCAAATATTCCTTCAAGTTCAGTTTCTACATTTGCATCTGGTGCTTTGGAGAATAATGATGGTGTTGAAGATTATTTAATTTGGTCTACACTAGGAGAACATCAACAAACGAGTAGCAGGAATATTGATGAACTCCAATTCTACTTGCAAAAGGTAACAGATCCTGCACAAAGGAATTTCTACTGATGGGTTGGTGGTGGACCAGCTCAAAGCAATTTTCTATTCTTTCAGCCATGGCTCGAGACGTGCTAAATGTGTCGATTTCATTAGTTGCATTAGAGAGCGCACTTAGCCAAGCATGGCAGCAGCTAGGAGATGCCCTTCATTCATTGGGTAGCAACGCTTTGGAAGTTCTAGTGTGCTTCAGAGATTGGATAAGATCAGAATGACGAAATCAAGGGCCTGAAGAGGTAGATGAAATGGAGGACCATGAAATTGGAGATATAATGGTTTATGGTTACGATTCAAGCAATGCCAAAAATCAAGAACCTTATATTGACATGGATGAACTTACAAAAATGATGCAAAGCATGTGATGTACTCTTTCTTATTTTTTATAATTGTTTTAAATTTTTAATTTGCAAGTTCTAAAATAAAAAAATCAAAATAGAACTTGTAAATTAGTTTGAAGTATTATTTATTATTCAATGAAAATATGAAACGAAAGCCTTCAGAGTTTGATCATTACATATTGGTCTTATTAAATAATTTTATGTAGCCACTTAGTTTCAATTTTTAAATTTTTAAATTCAAATTTCAAATTTCAAATTTTAAAATTTTAATTTAATGCCTTAAAATACTTATTTTATTATTTAAAAGTTTGCAAACACTTATTATCAATTACATTGAATAAGAAAAACATAATATTACTAAAACAAAATTTTAACCCGGCCCGGTCCGGACCCAATAAGTCCGAACCAGGATGGGCTCAATTTAACCCGAAAATTCTCCGCTCACTATCAGCCCGGTAAGCCATCCCACTACCCATCCACCCTATTAATTGGACGGGCTATTTTTTTCATGTCTAGCCCGGACCAGCCCGTCAGGTTAACACCTTTAGGTTGGACTCCAGCTTCCCATGTAATGCACTTCGTGTACAATCATTTTGGTTAGGGATGTTTTCATATGGATACTACAATATTTACCAGTTTTACCTAGATTTTCCTATTAGCTAAAAGTAGCTATAGGTTTTTCCTAATAGATATCTGGTAGAAATCATACAATTTATATACAACTATTTATTGTACATAATTCGGTCAAAAATATATAATATACAACTTGTATATAATTTTTTGTTGTACTAGAATCTGATCAAACAAATACAACTTCGTACAATTATAGTTGTATGTAATATTTATTTTATATGTCATTTATACAACCAACATACAAAATACATACAATTTATTTATGTCTTCCTTTTTGAGTTTCAATCTGAAATTCCAACTAAAACCAACTCAAATCTCCATGGAACTCTCTCAAAATTGAGATATAAACTCCAAAAGATATACCTAATCATTTGCAACAATATTCAATTCACACAAATAATAATTTCGCAAAATTTGTTTCTCGAATAAGCTTTTTTAAGGGTATTAATGGAGTTTCCGATTGATCTCAAGTGCCATTACTCCACAAATATCGAAAATGGTAAGTCAAGTTTGAATTTCAGATAACTTTTTTTTTTCTTTTTAAAATAATGAATTTCTTCTAAACCTCAAATATAAGATATTTCGTTTTCGATTCCTCAACATCATGCATTTTTCGTATTATGCATCTGCAAATGATCATACGGGCAGATGCATGCACCGACAGTAAAATTTGCTATTTCTGTAATTGTTTGGAGGCTGAGTATTGTATAATGGTCTCTCTCTATCGTAACATGAAAATTGCTACTACATTAGATGACTGTAAACCTGTGATTCATGGACTTGAAAATTGGTATACGTGTATAGGATAAAATATGCTATGACACATGGCCATCCAAAAGGACACGTGACCGTCCAAAAGGACGTAGAACCCAAAATGGGGATGGACAGAGACCGAACGCAGTTGTTCCGTTTGTCATCGGAAAGAATAACGTTCATAAATGTGTGATAAATACTCCGTACCCGGTAGCATTTAATAAAGAATATTCCGTGGCATTAAGGGTGATGGCCCGTTACAGGGAATTTGGCATTTATGTTCATCGTTACATCTTCAATGAACCTGATAATGTACATTAAAGAAGGGAACGATCCTAGGACCTCATTTCCTAGACATACCTATAAATAGTGGGCACAGTTATCATTGTAAAGATACGAAATTTCTGGCAAACTCACACTACATTCTATACAAAGCTTAATATAATCTTACTTTCTTGCTTCTTGATTTCATTATTGTTGTACCCGGAAACCTTGTTCCTTGAACTGTGCTTTTGTTGTTTCATCTACATCTTAAGGTTAAGTATTGCATAATTTTTTAATTATTTTATTATTTTAGGATCAAATTAGTTCACTTGTCTAGAAACCACGGATAAAATCAACTGTACCGTTTTAAGGGTAAAAAGTTTTGCTCTCGGTTGTCCCGAATGAATGGGCAGCTGAAGCATTCACCAAGGGATTGAATCTGAGATGTTCAGAAACTTCCCCGATACTGAAGGAAAGCCTTCTTGAATTTCAAGCACCGACTTGGGCAGATATCCACAACCGGTATGAGTCAAAAATAAGGATCGAGGATGATCAGGTTGGCTTTTCATCCTCGACCAAAGGACGGGAGAAGAACAGAGAAAAATGAAAAGATGATTATGACACGGACAGACGGACTTCGAGGGGCCAGGCTTTTGCCCTACGATCGAACCAAAGGTCATGGCAGAGGCTTCCAAACTGCGGACAAGTTCGCCATTGACAGGAGGACTGATCATGGTCGGAACAATAGATCACTGCATGATAAATAAACGTTAGGGCCATGGGATTCTTCTTACCCAAAGTTATAAGAATACAATTTCAATGTCGGTATAGTGGAATTGGTACCAGCCATGAGAAACATCAAAGAGGCACGGTTCCCGAGACCAATGAAATCTGATCCCAGCCAGAGGGATCCCAATTTATGGTGTGAATATCATGGGACGAATGGCCACCGGACTGGGGGCTGTCGACACCTTCGGGAAGAAGTGGCAACATTATTGAAGTATAGTCACATGAGAGAGTTCTTAAGTGACCGAGCTAAGAAAAATTATGATCGTAATAGAGACAACGCGTAACCCTCGAAAACAGGAGAAGAACCCCTATGCCAAATGATGAATATGATCTACGGAGGGAATGAGGTCCACGGGGCCACCTTTTCGGAAGCAAAAAAGATGAAAGTATTAATAACTCATAGTAAAAGGCTCTAGGAAGACGATATCACTTTTATGGAGGAGGACACAGACGGATTGCTGCTACCACACAACGACGCATTGGTAATTTCTGTAAATTGTGCTAGATTTTACGATTAAACGCGTTCTAGTGGATCCAGGAAGTTCGGCTGATATCATACAATGGAGAGTATTGGAGCAAGCTTAGCTCACCGGAAGCATCATTCCGGCCACGAAGCTCCTCGTCGGATTCAACCTCGCAAGCGTGACAACCCGAGAGAAATTATTTACTCACGAACGTTGAATGAGTAATGAAAACAACTCTTTTCGAAGTGGTAGGTGGTGATATGAGATGAAAAATAATTCTAGGAAGACCCTGCTTTCACGAGATGAAAGTCGTTTCATCAACATATCATCAATTGCTGAAGTTTCCAACGTCTGAGGGAATTAAGCAGATAAAGGGTGATCAACCGGCGGCGAAGGAGATGAATGCAATTTCTATCTCCGATAGTAAAGGAAAGGAACATGCGACATAGCAATTACAGGAACCAACACCTACTCCCGAACTAAAAGAAGTTAGGTCGGAGAAAGAGGCATCAGAATATTATCAGGTACTGAGATATTTCCAAGTTCCAGAAGAGATGGATGCAACAAAATCCACAGCGGAAGAGTTGGAGCAAGTTACATTGTTCGAAGAATTCCTAGAAAGGAAATCCCACTTGGGGACGGGACTGCACCCGGAGCTCAGGTATGATTTTATGGAATTCCTTAAATCTAATGCCAATTAGTGTGCATAGTCTCATGAGGACATGACAGGCATCCCAGCGGAGGTAGCCGTACACAAGTTAAGCTTGAATCTCAATGTACCTCCAGCAAGACAAAAGAAACGCTCTATTGCTGAAGCTAGGAATAAATTCGTCAACGAAAAGGTAACTCGCTTACTTAATATCAGTTCAATCCGAGAGGTAAGATATCTAGACTGGCTAGCCAATGTAGTAGTAGTTCCTAAGAAGAACAATAAATTTTGCATGTGTGTAGATTATAAAGATCTTAATAAAGCGTGCCCAAAACACTCGTTCCCACTGCCAAATATCGATCAAATGATTGATGTCACGGCTGGGCACGAGTTAATGAGTTTCCTCGATACTTATTCTGTGTACAACCAAATTAAAATAAACCTGGAAGATAAGGAAATGACTTCGTTTATAATGAATTTCGGTACATATTGTTACAATGTGATGTCCTTCGGGTTGAAAAACGTCGGAGCCACTTATCAACGACTCGTGAATAGGATGTTTGAAAATCAAATAGGAAAAATTATGGAAGTTTATATAGAAGATATGCTCGTTAAGTCTTTGAATGCAGGTGATCACCTTAAACATCTACAAGAAACTTTCGACATCCTGAGGAAGAATAATATGAAACTTAATCCCGAGAAATACGTGTTCGGGGTTAGCTCTGGTAAGTTTCTGGGATTTCTGGTCTCACAAAGGGGAATTGAGGTAAACCCTGATAAAATCAAGGCCATAGAAGACATCCCGGACCAACTATTAAACATGAAGGAAGTCCAAAGGCTCACGAGAAGATTGGCAGCTTTAAGCAGGTTCATTTTTTCTGGTCATTCCAAAAATGTCATCGCTTCTTCGCACTGCTCAAAAAGAAAAATAATTTTGAATAGACCCCGGAGTACCAGCAGGCTTTGAGGGATTTGAAGAAGTACTTGTCAAGCCCTCCATTGCTCTCAAAACCAAAAGAAGGTGAAACGCTGCTAAATTACCTCACGGTCTTGGAAGTTGCGATAAGTGAGATTTTAGTCCGAAAGGACGAAGGTACGCAATCTCCCATTTATTACGTTAGTAAAATTTTAACGGGAGCAGAAACTCATTACTCACTTTTGGAGAAACTGGCCTTAGCTCTCGTAGTTTCCGCTCGGAATATGAGGCCCTACTTCCAATGCCACCCGATAGCCGTGGTGACTACTTTCCTTTTGCGAAACATCCTCCATAAACCCGAGCTCTCGGGTAGATTGGCCAAATGGGTTGTCGAAGTTCGTGAATTCGACATAGAATATACACCAAGCACTGCAATTAAGTCGCAATTCTTGCCTGACTTCATGGTGGATTTCAGTTCGGGATTATAGCCTCTAGCAACCAAGGAGGCAGTAATGGTGTCGGAATCGACATCGGGGGTTTGGACCTTATTTACTGATGGATCTTCCAACGTAAAAGGGTCCGTAATCAGTATATTCTTAATCACGCCTTCGGGGGAAACCCGAAGGCAATCCATCAGAAAGGTCCCTTTAACTAACAATGAAGTAGAGTACGAAGCTTTGATTATAGGGCTCGAATTGGCCTGGGGACTTGACTCCGAGGTCATCGAAATCAAATGCGATTCATAGCTGGTGGTAAATCAGGTCTACGGGATCTTTGAAACCAAAGAGTAGCACATACGACAATACGTGGTGAAATTCCAGACTCTGTTGGCACGATTCTGCGAGTGGTCAATTACTTATATCCCAAGGGAAAATAATGCAGAAGTAGACGCGTTGGAAAACTTAGGATCATCGATAAAAATAAAGGGATCAGAGTCGAGAACGGTGTTTAACCAAAGAATTAGATCTTTTGACCAAAGCTAGTTTTAGGATGAACACGGGTTTCTGATAATCCAGGAAATAATAATAAATAAAAAGGAATAAGTAAATAGACAATAATATGATGCACAGAAAAGTAAAATGTATTGTATTCGTAGTTCAGATGCCCTTCCAAGTTATATTTTATTCCCTTATATAGGGAATTACTTAATACAACGTCTACCTCTTACAATGATCACTCATTAATGGCTAATTATTACATTAACGGGATGTTACATAGAATGACTGTAATTGTTGCATGAAGGTTGTGTAACGCGTGAGTCATTAATTGAGGGTCTCTGAATCTGCCCGTAGCTTTGTCCGGATTCATTTGACCGTGTCTCTTCCTTGTCTCAATCAGGTTGAGTTTCTCGTAGATGATTACTCCGTAGGTTTATTGAGTCGTGTCTCTTTGCTTCGCACCTCTTTATAGAATCATGTCCAGTTGTCATGTTTTCCTTGATCCACGTAGCCGGCTGAGTCATCAAGAATTATCATACGTGTGAAACTCTTTTTTTACCAATACAAACGGTAGTACAACTGATGAACTCCGTTCTAGATGTGGATGGTTACTGTGAGGTAAATTCGACTAATTTGGTCTAGGACTGGAGAAATTAAATCAACGATTATCTCGAGCATGGGAAGTTACCCGAAAACCCCAAAGCATCTCGGGTGTTGTGCACCAAGAGAGGCCAATTATATAGAAATCTTTCCAAGTCCTGCTAGCCCGATTCTTAGGAGCATCCGAAGTTAACTATGTCATGAGAGAGGTCCACGAAGGGATATGCGGCAACCATTCGGGCACAGATTCCTTGGTGTTGAAGTTGGTAAGGGCAGGATATTATTTTCCACGTATGGAACAAGACGCCAAAGACTTCGTACGAAAATGTGATAAGTGCCAACACTACGCACCACTGGTGCATCAAACGGAAGAACCCTTAGATTCGATTTTGTCCCCGTGGCCGTTCATGAAATGGGGGATAGACATTGTCGGACCGCTGCCACCGGCTCCCGGAAAGGTAATATTTCGTTTAATTTTGACTGACTATTTTTCTAAATGTGTGGAAGAAGTTCCTTATTAGAAGATCGGAGAACGTGAAGTGATCGATTTCTTGTGGGAAAATATAATTTGCAGGTTTGAAATACCAAAAGAGATAGCATGCGATAATGGACCACAGTTTATCGGTGCAAAGGTTACAAAGTTCCTCGAAGATTTAGAAATAAAGAGGATCACATCTTCACCCTATCATCCGAGCACAAATGGTCAAGCGGAGTCGACGAACAAAGTGATTATTCAAAACCTCAAGAAAAGGTTGGAAGCGGCTTAAGATAATTGGCCCGAGGAATAACTCGGAGTCTAATGGGCATACCGAACAACGGCCAAGTCGAGCACAGGGGAAACTCATTTTTTCCTTGTGTACGGTGAAGAAGCTTTAATCCTAGTGAAAGTGGGTGAACCCACATTGAGATATTTCCAGGCATATGAAAAATTGAATAACGAAGCAATGTTAGTCAACTTGGAGTTGCTCGATGAACGCAGGGACTTGGCGTATGTAAGAATTGTAGCTCAAACGCAGAGAATGGAGTGGTATTATAATCGAAGAGCCAACCTCCGTTATTTCAAAGTAGGAGATTGGGTCCTAAGGAAAGTAACTCAAAATACCCAGTAGCTCAACACGGGGAAGCTGGGTCCAACATGGGAAGGCCCCTACCGGCTTTCGGCTATCACCAGGAAAGGTTCATACGAGTTGGAGAACCATAATGGAGAAAAGTTGCCCAGCAATTGGAACATGGTGCACCTCAAAAGATCTTATTGCTGATGAACATTATCCGATCAGAAACTATGTGTTGCACTCTTTTTCCCTTTGTTCAGTTTTGTCCCAATTGGGTTTTTCTGGCAAGTTTTTTAACAAGGCAACGACAAAAAGCATACTACGAAGAAAACAAATATAAGACCTTTAATAGCAAGGCAAACAAGCAAGGATCCACTCGGACGGTTAGATAATCTTTTACTCTATAGCAAATTCTCACTGGGAAGTTAAGTTTGTTATTAAGCAAAGGTTACCCGACCGTTCACGAGCACAAACAACTAGAGGTTTGTTAGATAGTCTTTTGCTCCATAACATAGATTCCCGAGGGGAAGTAAAGTGTGTTACCAAGTTAAGGATTATCTAGCAATTCATTGGTGGAATCTTTGAAGATACAAGACTTTAGTGTTCAATTCGCACTCTTCGCATTCAAACACCCGGGGGGATGATATGAGGATACGACAACAATGACTGCCACATCGACAGGGAAATGAAAAATCGGAAACATAATTGCATCATCGAGACTGGGGACTGCGGGGTCAGCCCGTAGAAACAAGTTGTACAAGATAGCACAAGTATTCTTTTTAGCATAGAAAATGCTTATGTACTTTTGAAAGTAGAAGGAATTAAATGAAATGAAATTCTTTTGTTTTTATCTTGTTCCTTGTCTGAATGATGAATTAACTTTGTCATTTGAAAGTTAAACAAGTACTTCAAATGCTAGTGCCATTATGAATGGGAGACGTCCCCTTCAAGAGCACCGTAAACATAAGAGGGCCCTCTCTTATGAAAACCCTCACGTTAAAGGGTTAGTTTAGGAAGTATTTATGCCCGGAATCAAAATGCCTAATACACCCGAGGACGTATACGAAAGGACGCAAAAAGTAAACTTGCGCAAATACTTATAGAAGCCCTCACGAAAAAGGGTAGATGCCCGGACCCGAAATGCTTTCGGAAAATATATACCCAAGGCTACACGTAATAAGACGCAAACAGAAAAACCTGCGCAAAGCCCTTAAGAAAAAGGAAGAAAATGCAAAGATTAAAAACTTGCATGGATATTCAAACGGAAGAAAGACTCAAACAATACTTTAGCAAAAAGATGTCTTTATTTACAAAAACATGTCAAAACAGCACAGGTACAAAAATTGAAGAAGAAAAGAAAAGTTGAATTGCACTATCTCCAGAACCAGGAGGAAGAGAAGTGTTCTCGCCCACGGGAGAAGTAGATGGATCCACCAATGGCTCGACATTTTCACTAGTTTGGCCTTTAGGATCATCATCCTCCAATTTTTCTTCAGTTCCATAGAACTCGGAACTAGAACCAGAAGGACCAGGAGCATCAGACTGCGTTGGGAGTCCATTTTTAGCAGCTAACTCAAGCTCACGTGCCTTATCAATTTCGGTATCAAAATCAAAGATACCAGTTTTGGCCTCTTCCAAGGTTTTTCTCCTCATTATGTACATAGCGTAAGTTTTCTCAACTACGAGGCCAACTACGAGGGAAGCCACTCGGCACTTAAGTTCTTCTTTGAGTTGGGTTACCTCGGCAGAAAGGCTTTCCCCGGCGGACCTAAAAGATCTGAGTCTAGCATCAAGGTCACAGATAGTTGAGCTAAAGAGCCTATTATGCTCGATAGTTTTCCTGTACTTCTCTTCCAGCTGGGCATGTTTCGCCCCTGAAAAAGCAAGCTCTTCAATTTAGGAGTTCAAGGTTCCCTCTAAGTTAGTCACTCTTTCAGCGGAGGCAGCCTCGCGTTCGGTTGCATCAAGAATAGTGTTATGGACTTCAGCCCATTTGGCCCTAGCATCGTCAAATCTAACCCTCAGCGGGCTAATTTCTTGGCTAAGGGTTACCAATTCTTGCCCGCTCTGCTGCAAACAAGCCTCCAACACAATAGCCTGAGCAGCTTTGGCTTCCAATTCTGAGAGGCGAATAACGGCTTGGTCCCGTTCTACCAAAAGTTGATCCTGCTCGAAAGTAAGTTCCTCGTTCTCACGAATCAGCCTCTGAAGGCCCTCGAAAGCAAGAAAGTTGGCCTACAAAGCAAGAAGGGTAAAATTTAGGATATGTTCTTACCGAAAATAGAAGAAATAATAAAGGAAGAAAGGGACGTACCGTTGCGGCGTTGTGCATGGTGTTGTTCAACAGACACTCTCCCGAGAGTGCCTGAATCTTTTCCCAATATAATTAGCAAGCTCCACCGGCTGGGATAGCAGGTTGAATCCGGTAGATACCGAAAGACTAACATTCCTCCTCCTTTGTGGATCTTCAGAAGGAGCAACATAATTTTGCCCCAAATTCCCATGAATTGGAGACTGGGGAAGAGGCACACCCTCTTCGTGGTCAGATGCGACCGGTGGAGATAATGTAGCAGTTGCTGGTGGAAGAGTTGATGAAGATGGAAGTGATGTAGCAGTTGCTGGTGCTAGTGAAGATGGAGATGGAGCTGATGGAGTTGAAGGGTGTGAAACAGCCGTATAAAATGCAGCGCTGGTTGTTGGGTGCTCGTCAACCAAAAATGGTAGGGACCCGGTACTGAGTACCGGGCACAACTATTAGGGCCCGAAAAAGGGAGTTGGCATTATTTATCAAATCAAACTCTCCCGAAAGTGTTGAGGAATCATCCTCGGTTGGTGTAATGGTCTCAACAGATCGAGCATCCTGTTAAGATGATGAGGATTGTCGTCTTCTATGTAGAGAAGCTCCCTTATCACTAGCTTCTTCTTCATCATCAATCATCACGTTGTCTATGACCGGCCCAGAAGGAGGGCCAATCACCATCACTACCAGAGATGACTCCGGGGCATCAACCTTCGCCCTTTTATTCTTTTCCCCAACCGCGGAGGAGCGTCTTCTCTTTGGTTGTTTGTCCTCTGGCTGGGACTCCGTAAAGAAACATTTATGCCCGAAGCAGGTCCGGAGACACCTGTTCGAGTAAGCACATCCTGAAGCAGCCTCGTGACATTAGCAAGATCAGCTAAGACGTCCTCCTCGGGGACAACAACAGAGCTCGCGGGTAGACCTACTTTCATAGACAAGTCAGAAGGGATCAACAAGTTCTTCACATAAAAATTGAAACAAGATGAGTTTGAATTACCATGATTGTTGGTCTTCCACCCGTATTTAGGGGCCAGTTCTTTCTACAAACGAGTTTCAAGCGTTGTAACATCCAAGATCTTCTGAACCACCGGTGGGATCCATCGAGTTGCTGAAAAATGCGAAGGATAAAAGATCAATATAGCTATAGAAGAATATTTAGTAAAAGGAAAATATTAAAGGATGAAGTCGTTGCTGGAATGATGTCGTTGGTGAAATTTTCAACGAACCGTTCCATCCACCCACGGTTGTTGTCGTCATCCGTGGTAGACAACATAGCATGGTGGTCACATTTGCAGAGGTTTATCATTCCCCCGCGGAAGATCTTGGGAGAGTAGGGATTCATCATATGAGATAAGGTTAGCTATTCTCTAATCTACTAGCACAAACGCCGAAGGAAAGCAACCATCCTCCACAAAGAAGGACTTACTTGTGCCAAACGCACTTGGTAGCGGATGCGAAACTCCGAAATCACAGAATCAAGATCTCCTCTCAAAGAAAACGCACCCAAAGTAAAGGGATACGTGTAAAATATGTAAAACCCTCTTTGGGTAGGGTCATTCGCTCCGATAGATAAGGAGCAATAATATCCAAATCATGGCAGCGACAATCTTTCTTCACAATATGAATGCTGGAAGGACGGATGGAAAAATGGTACCTGCTGACGGCCCATATACGAGAGTTAGCAGTAGTAAATTTCTCTTCGAAGTCTATTGTGGTAATAATACTTCTAGGGATGATGGAACTCACTGATCACTACAAGAAATCAGAGTTTTTGTGACGACTTTCTGTGGCGACTTGCTTTATTGCCACAAAAGTGATACTTTCAGTGGCGACTTTCTTAGTCCCCACAGAAAGCCAAGATTTAGAGGCGACTAAACATAAGTCGCAAGAAATAAGCACATTTTTTCTCTTTAACGCTTGAACAAATTTTTTATTTCCCGCTTAGATTATATTTTGTGGCGACGTTTTTGGAGTTGTCACAATAATTTTATTCTAGTGACTATGTCATCTCAATTCTTCACTTCAAATTTAAAAAATAAATAAAAAATAATTAGCCTTACCTTTTAGTTTATTTCCTCGCATGTCTTTTACACTTTTTTACCAAAACACTTCTCCCCTTTCCTAAAACCCTAACTTGAGCCTCCTCATGTGAAAGAAAAAATTGAAGCAAGCGACTTCTTTCTCCTGGAAACCCTTAGTCTGGGATGCGAACCTTGGCCCCTAACCTATCTCTCTCTTTCTCTTCGACAATCCAGATCTAGAGTTGAAGATGGAAGAAGAAATGGTGCAAGCGATTTGGCTTCAAAAATTTAAAAAGAACGATTTGCCTTCTGAGCATCGCGAAGTGGCCTTTGTTGTTTCTGTTCCTTTCCTCTAAGATTCGTAAGTTGCAGAAGGTTCTTTTCGCTTTCTACTATTTTATTTCTCATCATTTCCTTATTTATACTTGTGTGTGCATGTAGTTCTGATTTGTGAAGTTAATTTCATATTTTATTTGTGTTCTTTAGCTATTTTGCATTGATTTGGGTTGATTCCGACGAACATAATGAGGTTTGATTTTTCTTCATTTGGTCTTCTTTTCAATTTTATTGTTGTGCTTTAAAATTATGCAAAAGGTAATAACAATTAAAGGATGAGGAGAAAAATGTTATCGTTATTGGTAAGTAAATGTTAAATTGTAGAATGTTTTCTCTGTTTTTTTATCTTTTTCTTTTTCTGTAGATTTCTGTTATGGAATAATTTCAGTGACTCGAGAAAAAAAAATTCTGATCTTTAATGATATACTGGAGGCGTATTATACTTCCATAAGTGCTTATTTGAGTTTCCGACCTGGCTAAACTTGCCATAGGTTTTGTATATTCCTCTTTATCCCCAACTTCTCCATTAAGAAAAACTGTAAAATGCCGAGAAAAAATAAACCCTGTTACATAGTTTTTAACATTTGGAATGAAGATTAGGAGTTCTTGGGTTTCTTATTCCCTTTTTTGTTTTGATATCTAATTGTTTTTCTTTCCAATGCTAATGATATTTTCACTGAAAATAGTTCAATTCTTGTTTCCTTTAATTAGTAGCTCAGATTAAGGTGGTTATTGGCCTAGTCTAATCTGATTCATAAAAATTTTCTCATTTCCTTAAAGAAGTGCTAAGAATAAGCTGTTGAACATTGGTGTGCAATTACTTTATATGTTCTTTACTTCTGTAAAAGTTACTTTATATATGTAGATGATGGAACTTATGTCATAAAGACGAATCTTATTCCGAATTATGAATAATTGGAGTTGGTGAAAGAGAAGATCCATGTTTCATATTTATTTACTCATCTCAAGCTGCTTTATGTTCGTCTTCATGCTATTATTTCAATCAAGGTAATTGCTATAGGTACCTTGCACCCAGGACTTTGGTTCTGATCTATTGGAATTCCCTCTTTCTTGTTTTTCTTCGGTCAAAATTTGATGGCTCACTTTAGTAGTTAGATAAAAAAAAATTGCATCCATGAATTATGGATTTTTCCCAATTCTGTTTATCAGGACTCTTGAACATATAGCCTTTGTCCATTATCGTGAAACTCAAAGGTATGTTTTCTATTCTTAATTCTCTCTTTTTTGTATGGAGCCTATTCTTATTTTTTTCATTAGACATTTTCTGAAGATAATTGTTATTCTTAAGTGTACATATAGGTTTTGAAATACTCAATTTTCTTTTTTTAGAAAAGTATTGCTTTCAACAAGTAGTTGAGCTAATTCCATTCCCATTAATATTATTGTGAAAGCATGTTCTTTTTTTTTTTTGAAGTATATCTAGCTGCTTATCTATCTTGAATAATGTCTAACAATTAGGATTGAGGCGCAAAGAATTTGCGCAACATTGTCTTAAAAGTGAATATTTGTACACGTTTTTAGCACCTTAAGTAAATTATAAGCTTTAAATCATAAAAAATTTCACGTAGAATTATTGAGAAGTTCCGAAAATATTTATGCTAGATCTGGTGAAAAACTCATAAGATACATCGTGCCGGAGAATATGATAGAGTTATATTCCTGCCTAGGGGAGTTCACTTTGTATTTCTCCTTCTAGTAGTTTCCGTTTGAATTTAATAAACTATAGTTGGAAGAGCACCTATTAGAAGAAGAAACCGAGAGAACATAGTGCAAACTAGGACAAACTTGAAATGTGAAACATGACTCATTTTAAACCATCAACTCAGGAATTATTTCAAATATTAATGTTGTCAAACTATACTTCCATCAATGTGCACTAGATATGGTATTGAGGAATTTTGTTCTTTTACAGAGAGAGTGTGATTAAGTGAATAATCAATAGAGAAAGCTTTAATTCTTTATATTTACCATCAGTTATTGATATGTGCTGATCAGTTTTAATAATTTGGGCAGCTACACATGAAATAAAGTCATTTTACTCGTCATTGTTATTGTGAATTTCTTAAAATATATTGATGATTTTTTAAAAACCCCTGAATTTCTTTTGTAGGTAGTAACCAATCTGTCTAATGTATGCAAAAAATAATAATGTGCCTTCGTATGGAATAGTACAACAGGAGCCGAACTTGAAGAGCGGCCAATATTATTCTCTTATGAGAGTTTGTTATTGTATTCTGGGCTATATTGTTCAAGATGACATGGTACTAGCCAAGGAGGAGCTTGAAGACACTTATTTTTGCTGCTTCTTTGTTTTTTGTTTTTTTGGGGCATTTCATGTGTATGGACAATTCCTATATGTTCTGAATTTTAATAAAAAGTTCGTTGATCTTTTTGTTTAATAAGAGATTTAATGGTGCCTTTTCTTACATTAATGAGTTGTTCTAATACACTTGTGTAATATTATTAAAAATATTGTTGCTGCTTAATTATTTTAAAAAAAATTAAAATCTATTGAAAAAATAGGTTTTGGGGGCGACCAAACCTTGCTACAAATAATTACTATTTGTGGCGACCAATATTGCTACTAAACCTCATGTTATTGTGGCGACAAAGCTAACACTTAAGGTATAATTCCTTTTGCGGAGACTACCGTCGCTATTAAAAGTCATTCATCAATGGCGACCTACCTCAAACCTATTTTGTGATTGGGTATTTACTGCACTTGTTGTTTGAAGAACTGATGCACTTTGAGGAAGAAGCCATTGGATGGAAGAAGGAGAAGGTGTTTTGGTTGAAGAAAGTTAGAGAAAAGATGGAGAACAAAGATCTATGTCAGATAAGGGAAGATTGGAAAATTATGAAGTACATGGGAGAAGGATGATGCAATTAAATTCATGTCCATGATTATCTCGATAATCGGAAAAAACTGTGCTGAATCGTGGGATGGCGCGTGTTCGGGACATTAAATGCGGAGGGACATGCGTCTAACCAACCGTCAGAAACTTTCAGAGGGAATTATAGTAAATCCTGCCAAAAGAGTATTTCTACCAACCCGGAAACACAAAGTTATTTCATCGGAAAGCATGAGGACTATCTGTATAGGGTAAAATATGTTATGACACATGGCCCTCAAAAGAAGGACACGTGAAACCCAAAATGAGGATGACAGAGACCAAACACAGTAGTTCCGCTTGTCACCGGAAAGAATAACGTTCATAAAGGTGTGATAAATGCTTTGCACCCGGTAGCATTTAATAAAGAATATTCTGTGGCATTAAGGGCGATGGCCCGTTACAAGGAATTTGATATTTATGTTCATCGTTACATCTTCATCAATGACCTTCATAATTGACATTAAAAAAGAGCACGATCCTAAGACCTCCTTCCCTAGACATAATTATAAATAGTAAACTCACTTATCATTATAATGGACACGAAATTTATGGCAAACTAACACTACATTCTATGCAAAACTTAATTTAATCTTACTTTCTTGCTTCTTGATTTCATTATTGTTGTGCCCGAAAATTTTGTTCCCAGAACTGTTGCTTCTGCTGTTTTCGTGTGTCTTAAGGCCAAGTATTGCATAATTTTTTAATTATTTTATTATTTCAGGATCAAATTAGTTCATTTGTCTATAAACTACACATAAATTTAAAGGTGCCGTTTTTACGGGTAAACAATATGATAATGGTATTTATTTTTTCAATATAATTCTTCAAAGTTCAAACAGTTCTACGTTATTCAAGTGAGGATGTGATAGCAAAACGTTCAATACCGACTTACCATATCACACATACAGAAATCTAACTTACGAAATTTTTTGGTATGATAATAATATACGTTTTTTTTGAAAATAGAAAAGCGATTCTACCAAAATAAGATTTAATTTCACTGAAATTACCATACCGTACCATGAACACAAAGGGTAAAAAAGAGAAAGCAATGAAACTTTGAATTGCTCTTTTCAATTTTAATTCCAAAATATTCGAATTTTTTAGCTAGCGTTTGGTCATAGATTTCCAAATTTGTTTTGAAAAATCTGATTTGAGTGAAGTTTGATTTAAAGATAAAAATGTGTTTGGATATCAGTTTTCAAAATATATTTCCCAAATTTATTTTAGAAAAATATGAAACATGACTTATACCCATAAGTTTTAAAAATTATCACGAATACCCAACAGTACAATTATAAATAACATTCATTATATTATCGCAAACGATAGTCCTGAACATAAATAATTTGGTACAAAATTATCATTTTTATAATAAATTTCATGATATATTATCATATGACAGAGAAAACGAAACAACATTGTTATAAAATAATAAATAGTGGGCTGTTTTATAAAATATAAAAGTTTAGGATAATTTGAAAAAAATATAATACTGATATTTTAACCCAAAACTAACTATTGAACTGATTTTGAGATTTGAAATTTGTAATTTGAGATTTTATCAAAATATAAATAAAACTCAAATTTATTTTAGCAAAATGTATGTGATACCGTCCTTAATTTGAACAAAATATGATTCCAATGTGTCCAAGTTTTTTCCGCCGCTCAGACGCAGCCTATAAACCTTCCGCACATCCTGTATATAGCTTCGGCTCATGTTCTACTTCCTCACTTCCCAATTCCCACATACAACTCCAACCCTAGAAGCCGTCAATGGTGGAAACGCCGCCGTGGCTGGAACTGCCCGAAGGAATATGGGCGAATATATTACACCGGTTGGGGGCAAATAGAGATACTATACACTGTACAGAAAGTGTGTACTACTTGGAGGGGCGTGTGCAAGGATCCGTCTATGTGGCGCGTCATTGACATGTGGAACCTTGGCGACCTCGGTAGCATGCCTTACAATTTAGAGAAATGTGCCGACATGCCGTTGATCGCAGCCAAGGTGAATTAGTTGATATCAATATGGAGTACTTTGCCACTGATGATTTGCTTTCGTACGTAGTAGAAAGGTAATCTCCTTAGTTTGGGCTTCAATTGTCTTGTATTAATCAGTGCTGTTCCTTTGGTTTTTTCCATATTTAGAATAGTGGTGGAGCCCAGATTTGAAACTTCTTGTTCCGATTTCTAGGGTTTTAAAGTAATAATTTGTTCATATACCATGGATTTCTTGAGACAAATATAAACGCGTAACCAAAGCTCTAGCTCCGCATTGATATAGAAAATTTTCCCTTTTTTACTTTTCTTACTAAGCGTCCCTCAATAGCGTAAATAATACAGTGAGAGGAGGGTGAGAACAGGGGCGGATGCAGGTAGGCTGAAGCGGTGATTCGTCCGAAATTTTTACTAAATGCCACTGTGGCAGATGATATGCGAAAGTAAATAACATATAATATAATACAAGTGACATCTCGCTTCTTAGTTCAGTGGTCAAGTAACCTAACGAAGGTCGGGGTTCAAATACACCTGCACGCTCAATTTCTCTTTTTTGGAACCTGTTCTCCGAAATTGGGAGGCTGAAAGTTTGCTAGGATTAGAACTGGCAACCTCCCTGTAAAATAAAACTAACAAACCAATATGACAAAGAACTGTTTTGCGGAAGTAAAGGGGCAACAATTTTGTTTTTACTATGTGAACCCTCAATTCAGAAAGCTGCTCCTTTTTTCGTTAGAAAAGTCCTTTGACATTTGCAATTTTTGGGTATGTTGGCTTGCTGGTACTCTGATTGTCTTCTCATTTCTCTCTCGTCATCTCCCCAAACTCCTATGGTTATTGTCCATCGATTAACTGTGACACAACTTACAAAAAGTTCTGCATACGCCTCTGGGTGAAAAGAGCCGTATCAGGGAGTGACTTTAATTATTCCACCCCCTCCTATTTTGTACATGATATGGTAAATAATAACCCTCTGCTAACTATAGATCAGTAACCAGGCAAGAGGTGCTATTTCTTCATGATGTAACAATTTTGGTCATTTCCCCCTTCCTCTGTTTAAGTCCCTATTTAAAGTGTTTAATTTGTCAAGAAATTGATGAACTTATGGAAGAATTTAAAGGTCAAAACAATTAGGTAGTTGGGTGAATGTCGAACCCCAAGAAATGCTTACATATTTCACTGAGGTTTCAGCTCAATTCATTTGCCACAAAGGATATATCATAAGCACCTTTCAAGTTGGAGTATTTTTAGTTTAAAGTGAAAGCCTTACATGGGTTTGGTTTTTATTATGATGACTTTTGAGCTACTTCCTTAGGTAAAAGTATTTATTCGTTGTTGTTATTTCTTTCTGGCATCTTTTGTTGTTACATGTCTTTTCTTTTGTTTCTTTTATAATATTATTGTCTCTCTTGTTGAGCCGAGAGTCTCCGGGAAACAGCCTTTCTACCCTTTTCGGGGTAGGGGTAAGGTCTGCAAGGTCTGCGTACACTCTACTCTCCCCAGACCCCACTAGTGGGATTTTACTGGGTTGTTGTCCTTAGGTGAAAGTATGGGTGTTTAACGGGCGGGCTGGGACGGGCTGAACACAAAAAAAAATCAGCCCGTTCGTTAACGGACCGGGGTGGGATAGCGGGCTGGTAGTGGGCTGGGTTTTTTCGAATTTTCCTGGGCACGTACAGGTTCAGGCTTAACGAGTTCGGGCAGGCCGGGCTATATATATATATATATATATTTTTTTTAATTAAATTTTGTTTTTCTTATTCAATGTTATTGATACTTAAGTGTTTACAAACTTTTAAGGCTTAAAATTAAGGGTTAGAATTAAACTTTGAAGTTTAAAGTTTAAAGTTTAAAGTTTTAAATTTGAAATTTGAATTTTAAAATTTTAAAATTGAAAATTGAAAGTAAGTTGCTACAAAAAATTATTTAATAAGACTAATAGGCAATGGCAATATGTAAAGATCAAACTCCGAAGGCTTTCATTTGATTTCAAATTAATTTGCAAGTTCTTTTTTGATTTTTTTTTTATTTTTGAACTTGCACATTAAAAGTTCTCAACAATTATAAAAAATAAGAAATAGTACATCACATGCTTTGCATCATTTTTGTAAGTTCATCCATGTCAACATGAGGTTCTTGGTTTCCGGCAGTGGTTGAATTGTAACCATAAACCATTATATCTCCAATTTCTTGGTCCTTCGCTTCATCTACCTCGTCACGCCCTTGATTTCGCCGTTCTGATCTTATCCAATCTCTGAAGCACACTAAAATTTTCAAACCGTTGCTTCCCGAATGAATGACGGGTGCCTAGCTGCTGCCTTGCTTGGCTAAATGCGCTCTCTGATGCGACTGTTGAAATCAACACATTTAGCACGTCTCGAGCCATGGCCGAAAGAACATGAATTTGACTAGAGTTGCTCCTCCACCAACCCAGCGGTAGAAAATCCCTTGTGAGGGGCATTGGTGACTTTTGCAAGTAGAATTGAAGTTCATCAATATTCCTGCTACTGGTTTGTTGATGCTCTCCTAGTGTAGAGCAAATCAAATAATCTTGAACACCATCATCATCATCCAAAGTTGTTCCAAATGTTGAAGTATTACTTGAAGGAATATTTGCATCTACAACCGAAGAAGCATCAACAATGTTAGCATAATAAAGTTCGTAAATGTTGGTGTGGATCAGAAATACAAGTGTCAATATCAGGAGTTTCAGTTGGTCCAATATCCATATAAGTGTATAAAACACTGATTAATTGGCAAAACTCTATCCTTTTGATAGTAGGGTTTAAAATAGCACCAATTAGGTAAATAGGGGGAATTTGGTAGAAATATTTTTTAAACTTATCTAGCATAGATTCAACAACAAAAGTATATCCTTCTTTCCACTTCAAATTATGTAGTAAAAGAGAAATTTCAGCAATATGAACTAAACCATTTGCAATAGTAGGATAATAAGCTCCAGAAAACTCAAGTGTATCCACATAAATTTTTTGTAAAAATTGTACAACATCTTCAATGACATCCCAAGTTCTAGATGTTAACAAACGGCTAGGATCCGTACAATGATAATTAGCAACTTCAGTTATAGGCATTCTATATTTATAACAACATCTTAAGAATAAATAAGTATAATTTCACCTAGTAACTATTTCTTCAAGCATGAGTTTTGGTTTTAGTCCATAGTGTACACATTTTTCTTTAATGCATTTAATATAGCACTACTATTATTTTCTTGAATTGCACCAACAACTCTCCTAACTAAAGTGATTTCATCTCTAAATAATTCACGGCCACTCTTCACAATCAAGTTATAAATGTGACATGCACATCTAACATGAAATATTTCAGGAAGTGGCGGGTGTAGATGCAATTTTAATATTGTAATAGTAGCATTGTTGTTAGAAGCATTATCAAATGACATATACAACTTTTTCTGCAAGATTATAAAATATAGCAACTTCATGGATAGTATTACTTATAAATGCACCAGTATGACTTTGATCTTCATCATATTTAAAAGCAATAATACGTTTTTGCATACAAAAATTATCATCTATCCAATGACGTGTAACAGTCAAATAATCATTTCCATTTACAGCACGACTAATATCAGAAGTAAGAGAAACTCTACAAGAAAGACTGACGAACAAATAACGTATATATATATCTGATATTGTCCAAAAAGCCTAAAGATATCAGATCTACAAGTACTTTTAGGAATACCTTTAAACAAAGGGTTATAAATTCTTTGAAATTAAGCAATAAGATACGGTGAAGAAGCAAAACTAAAAGGTAAACAACCTAAAACAATCATTTTAGCTAATTCTTCCCGATCTTTCTTAATATTGTATTTACTCATTAACCCCCCAGTGTTCGAGTTAAGTTTTTATTGCCTATCTTCCTCATCTACTCCCCAATCAAGAGGGTGGAGATCTACCATATGCATGCGAAGTTGACCCGTTCCCCCTCCCTTACCGGGCTAATGTTTATAAACTTCCTTAAAAATTCTACATCTTACATAATTTTTATGTTCTTCTAGTCTGTCAAAAAAATTCCAACACTTACTTCTTAATCTTCGATTCTTCTTAATAGGGGGGGGGGCTTACTTGTTCCACCCCTAATATTTTGAGTTTGACTAGCATTACTAGGTGTAGCTGGTGATGTTTAAAGATTATCGGGTGATTGAATATTATCTAAATCATCATCTATACCATAATTTTCTTGAAGTCGCTCATAATCTACATTTAATTTTCGGGTGAACTTTCAGAAATATGTGTAAAGCTACTAGAAGAACCAACACCACCTCTTGATCTTTTGGAAGTTTTCTTACTACCACCTCTACTAATGCATGCTTTTTTGGTTGCTTTAAGTAAATCCATTATGTAAATTAAATTAAGAAATTAAATTAATAATTCTAAATAATAAAATAAGTGTACACCAAAGAAGTGAAAGAGATGGAACGAGTGTACCGGGATTCCGGATGCCGCACTAATTTTGATATGAAAAATCAAACCTCAACGATAGACCGATACTTGATAGTTGATAGTACTTGATACTGCACTTCACTTGAATTAGAATACTTGATAATAATAATTTTGTAATGGCTAAATTAAATATTTGATGAAACTTGAAATAATTAGTAATTGAGAATTTAAGAGCAACAATCAATAATATCAAGAGAGAATTGAGAGAGAATTAGAGTAGTAAGAATGATTTGTGAGGAATAATGAGGAAGAAGGGGGATATTTATAGTTTTTAAAAGGTTAAAATTGTAATTTATCATATATTAGGGGTGGGGGCTACTTTCTTAAGGGGGTAGGCCGAAATGGTCATTTCTGCAAAAAAGGGTCATTGGCCAACGGGCATTTTTGAATTTGACCGTTGGCAACGGTCAGAAAATTAAAAAAAATAATTTTTGAACAGATATCGGGCTGCAGCCCGTTAAGAACCCGTTAATGGGTTAGCGGGTTCCGGTGCATCGGTATCCAAAATGTGTTCGTGTAAAACCCGCTCCCCACCCAACCCGTCCCAGCCCGCCTCATTTGCTACAGTAACGGGCTGACTCGGTTTTAACCGGGTTGTAAACGGGTCAGCCCGACCCGATTAACAGGTTTAGGTGAAAGATAGTTGTTTCTACATCTGTACGCTGTTGGGAATTGAGATATATGCACTCTCACAAATTGGAGTTCAACCCAGCTTGTATACCAACTGAAGTTCAGGTTTTCAAGTTTGCCATAGTCCTGATATAAAGTCTCTACTCGCTCATTTATCTTCAATTGATATTTGAGACTTTTGTTTATGCTTTTATTTTTGGGTCATCGTGGCTCCTTCTTTTTATATTCAGTTCTTTGTTTAAAATAAAAATGCAGGTGATGTTTTTGAATTAAGGAGTTGCCGCTTTTAAGTGGCTTGCAATGTTTTTCTAATACTATCTGTACGTAAAGGTTAAATTAGGAGGGAGACTAGTTGGAACAACTTCCTAATAAGTTACCCCATTCGTCCTATATAATAGACCTTGTTTAACTGGCACTGCGTTATAGTGGTAGATAATAGCCACTTGATGACTTTTAAGAGAGATAGCCAAATGTTTTAGTTTTGGACCTAGCCTTTCATGAGAGAGTTCTGCATATTGGTAATAGGATTAGAGAGGGAAGATGTATGTTCGGCCTTCATATTCTCTTTCCGAGTCTGTCTGCAGAGGTAGCATATCATTTTATCTTTTTTTGTTTTCCTTTCTTTTCGTTTAAGTAGCATATTGTTTTATCCTACTATTACATACCTTTGCACATTAGTCTTCTGTATTAGGGATTGTGTTTGGTGATATTGCATCAGTCACTAGGTGCATCCATTAATTTATGTTCGTTTTTATTTACCAGATCAGGAAAACTGAACAGACTTAGTATTGCTTGTTGCTATGGTATGGTCTGTGAAGGCTTGGTTGAAGCATTTCAAAAGCTCCCATTGTTAGAGGAGCTGAGTTTGATGCACACTGATATCACCACAGAGGGAATTGAAGCTCTTGGACGCTTTTGCCCACGGTTAAAGTCCTTTAAATTGAATAACTGGGGACAGGTTATTACTCTGATGGAGAAGATGGAAGAAATGAAGAGGCTTTAGCTATTGCTAGAAACCTGCCTGCCTTGCACCACCTACAGCTCATTGGTAACAGCATGACAAATGAAGGCCTCCAAGCTATTCTTGATGGTTGTCCTCATCTTGGATCACTTGACTTGCGGCTGTGCTCTACCGTCAACCTCAACCTCAACGAAGTCTTGAGTAGTAGAATTTCACGACATGTTAAAGATATGAAGTACCCTGATGACTCTCTGAGAGGTTTTACATTTGTATTTGAGCCTTGGGGGATGACGTTGATGAAAATAACATGCCTTCGGATGATGACATATATGATGGTTACTTTGGTTTTTGAAATCTCTAGTTGTCCTATTTCTAGCACTAGCCCGATTTCTGAAGTTGCGGGTGTTTTTGGCCATTGGATCATGAATAATTCTTTAGGAGAGTTGCTGATTGAGTTTTATCAAGTTTCGCATTATTGCCTTATTGGAATGTCTTGAGTGAAATACAAATTCTTTCCACAAGTAAATCGATGAGTTCTTCTGTCAAGTTAATGGATATTTTCAATTAACATATTTTGGCCTTTGCCATACTTTTTCTCTTCCCCCCTCTCATGGGAACTATGCAGTACTCGGGTTGTGCATGGATCGGATCGGATTTAACATATTTTGATTTTGGATTTCGGATTCTAGAAAACGCAATTCGAATCCGATCTGAATTAGTATCGGATTTTTGGATTTCGGATCGGATTATTATGCCTCAAAGTTGCAAACTCATGTATATTTTCTTTTGTAAAAGAGGCAATACAGTAAGAAAAATTCATGTTTCTGCAATTATGAGAGTACTATGATGCCAATATAGTTAAGTCCATCAGTTGTAAGAGTAATAATTTGGAGGAAAATGTAAATGATGTACTAATTATCCGAAATTAAAATTTAGTATTTATACATGTCCTAATAATTTTGGATTTCGGATCGGATCGTATTAAAATAATACCAATCCGAATCCGATCCGAAATTTTAATAAACACAGTTCGAAATCCGATCCAATCCGAAATCCGAAATTAAACGGATCGGTTCGAATTTCGAATATCCGATCCAAATGAACAGCCTACACCTTGTTTTAATACCAACCAACCTCTACTTCATCTCATGGGGAAAATGTATGTTAGGTATCTGTATTCTCTTTCTGAATTCCTCGTTGTGGCAGTCTTTTACTCTTTCTATCTGTGTTGCGGCCTCTTAAATTCTCTCCTCCTCCTTCCACTCTCTCCCAACAGGAAATAAAATAATAAAACATCAGAAAAAGCTGTTTTTTTTTTGGTTGCTTTGCAGAGGTAGCATATTATTATTAAATTTGATGTCCTTGAAGGGACTCGTTGTACATATATTATTCCCTCCGTCCAAATTTGTTTGATTCAGTTCTGATTTCTATAATCAAATGAGTTCTTTTTACTGCGATTTTTTCACGTGCCTTTTAAATATTTTGAATTGCCTTTTATGTAGTTTTCAATTAAGTAATTTTTCTATAAAAAACTTTGAAAATTCTATGTTCAAGTCTGCAGTCAAAATTGAGAAGTTTCACTCGAGAAGTAGTTATTTGTGTACAAATTTGAATTAGATTCGGCTCACTTGAGAAATTTTTAACTCTTTTGAAACTTTAAGGTCGTAGCCATTTTATATTGCGACTCATTTTCACTGTTTCAAAAACGAAAATAATGAAGATACGCTCGGTAAAGTTATATTGAAGAGTTAAGAAGTGAGAAAATGATACTATAGCCGCTGTAAAAATAATAGTCTAAAAATATATAAAATTTGTATATTTTTTGCATATATACACATTTAATATGTTATATACAAAAAATATATAAATTTTATACACTTTTTCGACTATCAAAGGTAAATAGTTTTTGACGCGGGCTAAAAATAATAATACCCCTTAAAAAGCTGCAACAAAAGACAACTTCAGAATTATTGAGGTTAATGTTAGAAACAAAATGACTTCTAGACCCGTTTGTCCATAAAAAAAAAGGATTTCGATTTTTTTTTATAAAAAAAATATGTTTGTCTATGAAATTTTGTAACTTTTTGAAAATATTTCGAAAATGATTTTTTCGAAACCACTTTTTCAAAATTTTCAAAAAATAAATTCCCCACTCACAAAACTGTAATATTTTTTCAAGTGAAATGTATTCCCTAACATAATTTCAAATTCCAAACACTATTTTTTTTAATTTAACTCCAAATACTATTTTTTTTCAAAAATTACAATTTTAATGTCCAAACGCCTATTAGATCTTTCCAAACACCAAGTATCCTCAAAAAAGTTATATTTATCCATTGAATCTCCCCTGCCAA
Source organism: Nicotiana paniculata (assembly GCA_005239505.1). Lineage (NCBI taxonomy): Eukaryota > Viridiplantae > Streptophyta > Magnoliopsida > Solanales > Solanaceae > Nicotiana > Nicotiana paniculata. The sequence goes on along the minus strand of MDKI01028852.1, from coordinate 24,342 downwards.
GGATCAAATCAAATTTTAAAATATAGTATCATCAAACATGTTATATTTATCAACTGTAGCCCTCCCCCCCAACACACACACACCAAAAAAAAAAAAAACTAAGGATCAAATCAATGAAATATTAATCTGTCGAGAAATTCTACTACTCGAGGCTAATATTAAAGCTCCCCCCTCTGTCAAATGAAGGCCTTTATTCTTGATAGTTGTCCTAATCTTGTATCACTTGACTTGCGGCGGTGCTTTAATGTTTAGCCTCAATGAAATTTGGAGTAGTAGAATTTCTCAAACAGATTAAAGATATGAAGTACCCATATGACTGTCTAGCAGATTTTAAATTTTCGTTTGAATCTTGAGGAAATGCAGGTGATGGATATAACATGCATGTGTATGATGATTATTACTTCGGATTTTGAAAAAAATCTCCTCGTGGTCATGTTTCTAACGTTAAAATAGCACGAGCTAGCCAGTTCTCGGACTGGTCATTCAAAAATAGCCGGCATTTGCAAAGTCATTGAAAAATAGCCACTATTTTGCTGCAACACGGAAAGTTCCAGCATAATATACTGGAGATCGGTGCACCTGTGTATGCACTTTCAGCATATTATGCTGGAACTTCAACATGCGGAAAGTTCCAGCATAATGTACTGGAGATTGGAGCACCTATGTATGAACTTCCAGCATATTATGTTGGACCACTATATTATACTGGAACTCCAGTAAATTATGCTGCAGAATTTTTCGGATTTTGAACAGTGTTTTCGTTCAGATTTATCTTTACATAAAAAATGGCTAAATTTCGAGTACTTTTGAAACTGTAGCTATTTTTGAATGACCACTTGTAAATCTGACTATTTTTTAACTTCTCCCTTTTCTAACATGAGCCTCAGTTCTTAAGTTGTGGGCTTTTTTTGTTTATCACATCATGTATCCGCTTTTGCATCTATACCCGCTTTTTGTGTCACGTTTTAACTTGTGCCCGCTTTGCAAAAAAAAACTGCAAGTGTACCCGCTTTTTCGCATAAATTCAGCATACAGGGCTGAAATAGCAAAGGCAATCACGCAAAACTTCAGCATTCTAGTAGACGGGCCTGAAGTAGCAAGTGTGCTGAATCAAGTGTGCTAAAGTTTTTGTTTGTAATTGATGAACTTAAACATAGTAGCTGAAGTTTTGTTCTCTATTTGCTGAAGTTTTTGTTTGTAATTGCTGAAATATTTATTTTTGTAACTGGCGAACTTCAGCTCTAGTTGTTTTTGTAATTGGCGAACTTCAGAAGTTTTTGTTTTGTAACTGGCGAAGTTTTTGTTATGTAACTGGCGAAATTCAGCTCTAGAGCTGAAGTTTTTGTCTACTAACTTATGTAATTATTTATAATTTATTTTTAAATAATCTGATAAACATATTTATGGCAATCATCCCATGAATTAAAGTTCTATAGCAGCACCAACAACAACAGAAGAAAGAAGAAGAAGAAGAAGAAGAAGAAGAAGAAGAAGAAGGAGGAGGAGGAGGAGAAAAGGGACTGAAGTTATTTAAAAAGTGGGTACAAGTTAAAAGTTCTTAAAAAATATAGATTAAATGAAGACGACCAAATAGGATGTCCCGTGTAATTTTTACCAGTTTTTGAGGTCTCCAAATTTTATCAAGTTTATCGTTATTGCCTGATTGAAATGTCTTGGATGAAATTCAAATTTCTTCTGAATTTTATCAAGTTTATCGTTTTTGACCTTGCTTGGCCCATGGATGAACCTTTAAGGTCAAAAATCTAAAGTTTTGCACATGAAAAAAAGAGATGTTAAACTTGAGGTGTTGTAGAGGAGGCAAGCAGGGGAAAAAAAAAATTAGGCTCTATTTGTCCATAATTTTTTTTTTTTTTTCATTCAAAATGTGTTTGTCCATCAAATTTTGTAAGTTTTTGAAAAAAAAAAAACCGAAAATGAATTTTTCAAAAACCTTAAAATTTCCAGAATTCCTCTCACAAAAATATAACATTTTTTCAAGTGAAATGCATGTCCAAACATTATTTCAAATTTCATATACTATTTTCAACTTAACTTCAAATACTATTTTTTTTTAAAATTTACATTTTTATGTCCAAATGCCTACTAAGAATCATCACTTTCAAGGCCATTCTTGTAAATCAACCTGTTCTATATTAGATAAATCCCTCAACGCTCAAATTCATGATAATGACTAGCTGATGGAAATAAGAGTCTTTTAACAATATTCTAAGACCATCTACAATCTTACCCTAATATTACACCAAATCTTCTTTTGGTGTAATATTTGATGTTTTGGTGCTTTAACCTAATACTATTTTTATATTATTTTTGGTGTGTGAATAAGGCTACAATAAATTGGTGTAACACTGTTTATCAACATCATTACTATTTATTAGTATTTTTTTATTTATTTATTATATAACACTTTTAATTTAACATATTATAAATTTTACTTTTTTCATTTAGGTCCTTAATATACCTAATTATTTTTAAGTAATATCTTTATAATATTAATTTACATCTTAATTTTGGTGTATAATTTTTATAAATTAATTTTCGTATATATTATTTTATATAAAAACAAAAGGATTTATTTTATGAAATAAAAATATAAATTTAAATAAAAGAAAATAACATAATATAGAAGAGAGAAGAATATAAACTTTTTTATATAAAAAATAGTGTAATGGGTTGAAGTTAATTTTTTTCATTTTGGTATAAAAAATAGTGCTTAAGGTTGGAGATGTTCTTATTAATCAATTATTAATCAAAGAGAAAGTTTTAGCTTGTTTATTTGGTCTCAAAAATTTCTTCTTATTTGGTTGAACACTCTATTTGGTATTTATCAAACATGGCTCACTAGTTGACCTACTAACAATGTGATTAGATGGTGATGTATTATAACATCAAATATTTAAAGATATGATTTTGGAATATATTATACTATAAATTTTATCACTTGCAATTAGTTAATACAATATGGAAAAACACAAAAAGTAGACGTTACAAACTAATAGCCTATTTGGCCAAACTGAAAAAATCTGCTGATTGGAGAAGTGCTTTTTTCAAAAGTGTTTTTTGAGAAAGTACTTTTGGAGAGAAGCGGTTTGTGTTTGGCTAATCAATCTGAAAAATACTTTTGAGCAATAATTTGTGTTTGGCCAAGCTTTTCAAAAAGTGCTTTGAAAAATCAAATTACGAATAAAGACATGAAGTGATTTACTTAATAGTTAATATTATATGAATAAATAAATAATCTCAAATATTTATTATTAAAGATAATAATTAAGTTTTCATTTTATTTAAGTAAAATATGAAAATAAAATTTAAAAGTACTTTAATTCTTTCAAGATGATTTAAATATATCAAAAGATTATTAAGAAAATATAAAAACATTCATCCCAAAAGTCACCATACATTAGAAATGTCACGACCAAATTCTATTATATGCCGTGATGGCCCCTAACGCCGCCACTAGGCAAGTCAACAATGAACTAACCACATGATTTTCCTTTTTAATAGACTTCCAATTAATTAAACTTTCCTTAATTTAAAAGGTTTAAGAAATGATAGATTTAGAATGGATAAAATGAAAGTAACTGAGTGCAATCATAACCATAGCAATAAACCAGAACCACAAGCTACTAGTGCGTGTGCCAAGACCTGGTGTCACAAGTGTATGTGCTACTAGTAGAATATACAAAAGATTACTACTCTACTGTCTGACATGAAATAGACAGAACAATAAACAAAAGAAAGACTCCAGCTGTTGCGGAACGGCTCGGAAGGCAGTCCACCGTGTAGTCTCGTAACATGGATCAAGTATGCGTGTTAGACTTGTATACGATCACAAAGGGTCTGCCTTCTTATGACTAATCGAGGTTGGGTCATGATAAGTCAAGGTTCGGCCTATTGTATTGAGCCATAATGTGGAGTTGGATTGCTGAGATAATAATCCAGAGACCGTTCACGGTCACGATCGGCCAAGATCGAGACTAAGCAAAATAGATATCCCAATGGAAGTTTACCTAGTCAAGTAACGGTAATCCGCATATCCGTAATCGAGAAAGGATCACGGCAGAAATCTCGGTACGTATCAATATGAGGCTGATTAATTAGCCAATCATGAGATTTCTTACTATATTTAGAGTTGTAACATAAGTAAGACTCCCCTACTATATAAAGGGAGTCTGATCATTTAAAAAATGATTACATTCACGCAATACAAAGCAATATACTACCTTCTATTAAGCCCTCAATACTCTGTTACTTTGTTCATATTTTCTAGTGGAATATTCGTTTGGTTCGAGGGTGACCTAGCTCGAGGGACAAATCTATTTATCTCCTTTGGTTTTCTTTTGTTTCTATTTACAGTCAATTTTAATATCAATTTACGTATTTTCTCAGTTTGTGCCGAGTAAAATCACGTGTCCTTAAAACCACGTATAAATTAAATTGTTATCCATTTTAGGGTAAATAGTTTGGCACCCATCGTGGGGCCAAGGATAATAGTGATTGTCTGGTACTAAATTTTGTAAAACACACTATTTTATACTTGTTCTTCTGAGTATCTTTGATTCCAGGATCAGCATGTCAAACTCTCAAGCAACACCCACTCACATAGACAATGGCCTTGATCTCCATGACGAAAACGACAACATAGCCGCCCTAGGGGATGAAGTACCTCCAGTTTACCTCGATGGAGTCCCGACCGTAGACCCAATCGACGTCAGCTCCCATTTTGCCATTAATGCAAATTTGGTCGTCGATCCTGAGAGTAGAGTCCGCCGGTAAGAGCGCACAGGGTAGTGAAGAAGGCGGGATCATACTTCGAGTGATATTCGAAATGTTGCAGGATCAACAAGCTGAAATAGCACAACTCCAAAACCAAAACCAAGCACCAAGCAGGATCGAGCCCGAGCCATCGCAGGAAGTTGTTCGTAGGGCCGAATCAGTGTCAAGGAGATCGAACGGAAATGAATCAAGGACCGACCCCGCAATCATGAAGATGCTCGAGGAACTAACAAAGCGAGTTGAATCGGAGGACAAGAAAATTGAAGCAAATGACAAGAATATGGAAATCTATAATTCCAGGGTTGATCAAATTTCAGGGGCACCACTGATATTGAAGGGTTTGGATTCAAAGAAGTTCGTGCAAAAACCTTCCCACCCTCGAGCGCGGCTCCTAAACCAATTCCCAAGAAGTTCCGCATGCCAGAAATTCCCAAGTACAATGGAACGATCGACCCCAACGAGCATGTCACTTCTTACACATGCGCGATTAAGGGGAATGATCTGGAGGACGATGAGATCGAGTCCGTATTATTGAAGAAATTAGGGGAGACCCTGTCGAAGGGAGAGATGATATGGTACCATAACTTTCCACCCAACTCCATTGATTCTTTTACCATGCTTGCAGATTCCTTCGTTATGCACACACTGGAGCTATAAAGGTCGAGACTAGGAAGTCGGACCTCTTCAAGGTAAAGCATAAAGATAACGAGATGCTCAGAGAGTTTGTGTCTCGATTCCAAATGGAACGTAGGGATCTACCACCGATCGCTGATGATTGGGTCGTTCAGGCCTTCACTCAAGGGCTAAACATACGAAGCTCGGTGGCTTCACAGAAATTAAAGTAGAACTTGATCGAATACCCAGTTGTTACTTGGGCCGATATGCATAATCGATACCAATCAAAGATTAGGGTGGAAGACGATCAGCTGGGGACTCCTTCCAGGTCCGTTTATCCTATTAGGCCCGCCGACAGAGTCAAAAGGGACATCGACCAAGAACCACAACGAACAAGGATTGCTACCAGCCACACAATGGAGATCGAAGAGGCAATGTGCCTGGGCGCAACCCTATTCAAGGTGAAAGGAGAAATGACTGAGGTTAGAGATCTCGGCGGCTCATGAGCAAGAATGGTTTCAACAGGGATGTCGGGCCCAAAGAAGCACCGCGACTATCAGAATATAACTTCAACGTTGATGCATCTGCCATCGTATCAACCATCAGACGTATCAAAGATACTAGATGGACTCGACTTCTGCAGACCGATCCAGCACAGAGAAATCCCCACCAAATGTGCAAGTATCATGGTACGTACCCATGGCCATGGAACAGAAGATTGCAGATAGCTAAGGGAGGAAGTAACCCGATTGTTTAACGAGGGGCACCTTTGGGAATTCTTAAGCGATCTGGCCAAGAATCACTTCAAAAACAGGGATTCAAACAGACAAAACAAGAAAGAAGAGCCACAACACGTGATTTACATGATTGTTGGAGGGGTCGATATTCCTCAAGGACCAGTATTAAAATGCACCACCGATCACAAGGGAGAAGAAAACTCGGGATTACGTAACAGAAGGAACCTTGTCTTTCAATGATGAGGATGCAGAAGGGATCATGCGACCCCATAATGACGCACTGGTAATATTTGTACTTATGAATAAGACTCAAGTTAAACGTGTTTTAATTGATCCAGGTAGCTCCGCCGACATCATTCAATCAAGGGTCGTAGAACAGCTCGGCCTACAGGATCAGGTTGTGCCCACGGCCCGAGTGCTAAGCGGCTTCAACTTGGCATGTGAAACCACCAAAGGTGAGATAACTTTGCCAGTGAACGTGGCTGGGACCATCCAAGAAATGAAGTTCCATGTAATCGAGGGCGATATGAGGTATAATTCCTTATTCGAGAGGTCGTGGATCCACAACATGAGGGCAGTGCCCTCGACCCTTCACCAGGTTCTAAAGTTCCCGACACCAGAGGGAGTCAAAATAGTCTAAGGGAGTAACCCGTCGCCAAGGAAATGTTTGTCGTCGACGAAGTGATACCGATATCGGCACTCTCATCAATGAAAGGTTCAAATTCGAAGGAAACCAGGAGGTCAAATAGCAACCACAGACACCAGCCTCGACCCAATCAGAGAAGCAAGGGTCTGACAAGGATGATGACTATAGGGTTCCTTAATCCTTCATAGTCCCTGATGATTCTGACGCCACCAAGTCAACGGTCGAAGAGCTAGAACAAATCATACTGACCGAACATCAATCCAAACGAAAGGTATACCTAGGCAGGGGGCTAGCCCCCGAGCTCAGGGGAAAACTTATTCAATTCCTTAAAACTAACATGGATTGATTTTCCTAGTCCCATCTAGATATGACAGGGATCCCACCAAAAATCACCACTCGCAAATTGAGATTGGACCCGAAGTTCCATCCGGTGAAGCAAAAGTGAAGACCCCAGTCCAAGGTCAAACAAGCTTTTATCAAAGACGAGGTAACCAAACTCCTCAAAATAGGGTCAATCGGGGAAGTAAAATATCCCGAATGGTTAGCAAACTTAGTGGTAGTCCCTAAGAAGGGAAACAAACTTAGAATGCGTGTAGATTACAAAGACCTAAATAAAGCATGCCCCAATGATTATTTTCCTTTGTCTAATATCGATCGCATGATCGATGCCACGGTCTGCCACGAGATCCTCAGTTTTCTCTATGCCTATTCCAGGTACAACCAAATACAGATGAACCCGGAAGACCAGGAAAAGACCTCGTTCATCACTAAGTATGGTACCTACTACTATAATGTTATGCCATTCGGATTAAAAAATACCGGTGCAACTAATCAACGCCTAGTAAACCGAATGTTCGAAGAACAAATAGGGAAATCTATGGAAGTTTATATTGATGACATTCTAATTAAGTCCCTGCGAGTAGAGGACCATTTGAAGCATTTGCAGGAAACTTTCAGTATACTGAAGAAATACAACATGAAGATCAACCCAGAAAAATGCGCGTTTGGGGTCGGCTCTGGCAATTTTCTCGGCTTCATGGTATCCAATCGAGGAATCAAGATTAACCCCGGCAAAATCAAATCTATCAAAGACATCACGGTAGTAGACAACGTAAAGGCCGTGCATATGTTAACGGGGCGCATAGTCACCATGGGGCGATTCATCTCGAGGTCCTCTGATAAGAGCCATCGATTCTTCTCATTGCTAAAGAAGAAGAATAACTTCATATGGACTCCATAATGCCAAGAGTCCTGGGAGGAGATTAAACAATACTTATCGAGCCCGTCGTTGCTTCACACGCAAAGGGCAGATGAATAACTTTACTTGTATCTGGTAGCATCAGACCTTAGGTGAGGCCAAAACTAGGTATCCCCATCTAGAAAAATTAGTGCTCGCTTTGATAAGCACCTCTAGGAAACTAAAACCATACTTTCAATGTCATCCCATATGTGTTGTAACAACTTATCCACTTCAAAGTATTTTTCATAAACCCGAGATTTCAGGATGATTAGCCAAATAGGTCGTAGAAATCAGCGGGTATGATATTGAATATCGACCCCGAACAACCATCAAGTCTCAAATCTTGGTTGATTTCATGCCGGCCGTAGTACCCGAGGTTGAAAGACAACTATTAGTCAACTCGGGTACATCTTCGGGAATCTGGACCCTCTTTACAGACGGTTCTTCAAACGCAAAGGGGTCTGGACTCGGCATCGTGCTAAAACCACCCACAGGTAACGTGGTTAGACAATCTATTAGAACTGTAAAATTAACTAACAACGAGGCCGAATACGAGGCCATGATTGCAGGTCTTGAACTAGCCAAAGGCTTGGTAACGGAGGTGATCGAAGCCAAATGCGACTCCTTCCTTATTGTGAATCAATTTAACGGAACCTTTGAAGTTCGAGAAGAACGAACACAAAGATACCTGGATAAGCTACAAGTAACTCTACATCGATTCAAGGAATGGACTTTGCAACATGTGCCTCGAGAGAAGAATAGTGAAGCCGATGCCCTCGCAAACCTAGGGTCATCGGTCGAAGACAACAAACTCAATTCGGGGGCTATCGTACAACTCATGAGGTTCGTGGTCAAAGAAGGCCATGCCGAGATAAACTCCACAAGTTTGACCTGGGATTGGAGAAACAAATGCATAGAGTATTTGAAGATTTGAAAGCTTCCCTCGAACCCAAAAGAATCAAGAGCCCTGCGCATAAAGGCAGCACGATTCACCTTATCCGAAGACGGGACCTTTTTCAAAAGGATGTTCGACGGCCCGTTAGCAATATGATTGGGACCAGGAGATACCGAATATGTTCTGAGGGAAGTCCACGAGGGCACTTGTGAAAATCATTCGGGTGCCGAATCATTGGTCCACAAAGTAATCAGAGCCGGATACTACTGGATCGACAAAGATGCAAAAGAGTTTGTTCAAAAATGCGACAAGTGCCAACGATATGAAACGATGATTCATCAACCCGAGGAGTTACTCTATTCGGTCTTGTCTCCATGGTCGTTCATGAAGTGGGGAATGGACATCGTTGGCCCTCTTCCATGGGCCCTAGGTAAAGCTCAATTTATTTTGTTTATGACTGATTATTTCTCTTAGTGGGTTGAAGCACAGGCTTTCGAGAAAGTCAGGGAGAAGGAAGTCATCGACTTTATTTGGGATCACATCATATGTCGATTCGGCATGCCTTCCAAAATTGTGTGCGATAATGGAAAGCAGTTCATCTGCAGCAAGGTGACTAAATTTCTCGAAGATCACAAGATCAAAAGAATCCTATCAACACCTTATCATCCCAGCGGAAATGGACAAGCCGAATCGACCAACAAAACCATCATCCAAAAGCTTAAGAAGAGGCTAACCGATGCAAAAGGAAAGTGGAAGGAAATTTTACCCGAGGTTCTTTGGGCATACTGTACAACATCGAAGTCTAGTACCGGGGCTACTCCGTTCTCATTAGTTTATGGAGCCGAAGCTCTGATATCAGTCTAGGTCGAAGAATCGAGTATCAGGTTCCGTTATACAACAGAAGAGTCAAATAACAAGGCCATGAATACGAGCCTAGAATTATTGGATGAAAGACGTGAAGCTGCCCTCGTCCGATTGGCCGCCCAAAAATAACGGATTGAGAGATACTACAATCGAAGAGCCAATTTTTGGTATTTCAGTGTCGGGGACTTGGTACTAAGGAAAGTCACCCTCAACACCCGAAATCGGAACGAAGGAAAATTGGGTCCAAACTGGGAAGGACTGTACCAAATTCTCAAAGTCACTGGGAAACGATCCTACAAGCTTGGAACGATGAACGGAGAACAACTATCAAGCAATTGGAACGTGTCTCACCTAAAACGGTATTAATGCTAAGGTACGACCCTTTTCTATTTCCTTTTATTTTAGACTAACGCTTGCATGTGGTCAACAAGAAACAACGATGGATTACCGACATGAAGTCTTTAGGTCTAAAAGCACGCGTTGCACTCTTTTTTCCTAAGACCGATTTTGTCCCAAATGGGTTTTCCGGCAAGGTTTTTAACGAGGCAACAGTGGATCGTGCTAACTTAGAATCAAATGTCGATCATAAATCGGTATCAAAGACTGTGTTTACAGTATCCGAGATTCCTATACGATTAACCTTGAATACCGGGGGGATTACCCTCAGATATCGAATTGTTCTGGCAAGGAAATTATTTTATAATGGAAGGGTCTGGATAGGTAGGTTTTATTGTGAGGTCCAAACGATCAAAACAAACTGTGTCCATGTAGATTGCTCGAGCCCTGACATAAACATGTACGCATGTATGACTATTTTTGACAAGAATAAAGAGAAGTACTTTGCTTGCAACTATCTTATGTCTTGGAAAAATTTCCACTTTACAATCTCGCACTTTCGATCTCTTAAGAAAACGGGCTCAAGGGACGATTATAACCAAGCTTCGGATGGTCATTCCCTCACTCGGGGACTGCCATTCGAAAACCAACTTCGAAATCGATCGAGCTATTAAAATATCGGGGATACAAGACCTATTGGAAAACCCCCGAATTTTAAAGGCCACAGCCATACCCACTCTGGGACTATTATCTCGGGAAAGCCCGGATAAAATGAGAAAATGAGCCCAATGGGAAAATCCCAAATTAAAAGGCTACGACCAATTTAACACGGCTCGGAGACGTCCGAAATCCGTAACAAAAATAAGCATTCGAAAAAAGAAAAAAATTCTTTCACAACCGGTTCTAAAAGACTATCCTCAGCAAAGTCAAATGTTTAAGACATCTTTGGGAAAAGACTTTGATAATATCGAGCTCCAGAAACTCTAATAAAGGCAAGGGTTGTTCGAATCCTCAAACAAAACCTTATTGTCTCGTGCTAAGGCATTTCAACCTTTGTGATTAAAAATAACAAAGCAAAGGAAGAACTTAAGAGCCGCAAGGGAAAAGAAAGCCTTATATTTATATAAAATTATTTTCTTTACAAGAGCCAAATCGGCCTAGTCCAAAAAATTTACAACAGCCAAAACGGCCTCAGAAAAAGTGCAAAAAAGAAGAACAAAAAAAAAGATACTAAGTCCTAGGTGGCTTGGTCTTCATCAGAGGTCGCATTTCCATTCTCATGGTCTTCCCCGTCCTCAGATTCACTTAGGCTATCGGAGTCCTCCTCAGGTAAGGCCAGCTTCTGGGCCCGAGTTTCTTCTACTTTGGCATTCTCGACCTCAGGCATGATGTCAAAATCCTGGGCTTGAGCGTCCTCGAGGGCTTCCCTCCGAGCTTGCCATTTTACGTGATTCATCATGTTCTTATCCTTGGTCTGGATGGCCTTAACGTCGACCTTAAATTGGGCCACTTTTTCATCGGCTTTAATGCTAGCTGTGGCTACCTCATATCTGGCCACCTCGAGCTCATTGGCTAAGCTTGTTTTATAAAAATGACCAAATCCAGCTGAGACTGAAGTTCCTTGATCTTCTCGGCCTGCACCGAGGTTTTCTCTTTTGCATCTTGAAGCTGAGTCTCGACCGAATTCAATTATGCTTGGAAGGTCTCATTCTTCGAGGCTAGGATATCCATGTTCTTCTTGAATGCTTTAGCCTCGGACCATATTTCATCCACCTGCTTTTCGAGCCGACCGATCTACTCGAGCTCTGCCAGACCTGCAGAATCATATCGTTAGTCGTTATCTCCAACTCATCTTCACTATCGTGAAGTACTCGGAATACCTGCTCAGCCATATTAGCGTGCTCATCCCGAGACGCAACCAAATCGGCCTGAAGATTCTCACTGAGAAGCCTATAGGTATGGCTTTTTTCGGTGAAGCCCCGAAACTCAGCCTCGCTATCCTATCGAATTCTGAGGAAGGCTCATGGTGCAACACCGAAACTCGCAAAAAAATAAAAAATGTTAGAATAACTTACAATTCTTAGTTTGAATGAAATAAGGAAGAGACTCTCGAAGTTACCCGATTCAGGGCGTGTTGAGCCTCATAAAACAGGCAAGCAGCCCCCACGACATTCATTATGGCTTGTTCCTACTCGGTCACCAAGCCTCTCAGATAGCTAAGAATACCAACAGGGGGAGAGAAAACTCGAGCATCCTCCGGGACATTAAGCACTATGTTCTGCTTACGGTCTGGGTTAGCACTCGGGGCCGAGAATTGGTCTACCAGTCTCAGGCTCGATGATGATCTAGTAACGCCCGATGATGGTATCTTATTCGGCACCGGTAAATCACCAAATGTGGTGACATATCCCAAAGCGGCAAACTCGACCCCCTCCAAGAAGTCGTGAATATCAACCGCTCCATGAGGACCCTCGCAAGAGCAACCTTCTAACATAGTGGCCTCACGGATCGTGGCATCCGAAAATTGAGGGGATTCAAAAATATCAATGACTCTGCGAATCATCCCTCAGTACATGTTCAACTTCTCGGGAAGCCCCGCCCTCATTTTCTTCCTCGACCATCTCGGCTTGGGACGGAGTGGCCTCAATTTTTTCTGGTTCAGGAACTTCGATCGAAGCTCCCTCGTTAACCTCCTCCGGTTCGGAGGGCTTTTGTGTTAAAGCACTAGCACGAACACGGGCCACCAACTGGGAATTATCTTCTTCCTATTCTTCTTCGAGATCATCCCTTAATCAGCGGATTGAGTCTGAAGGCATAAAAATAACACCCCTGGACCTACGTGACATCCTCACCGGTCTTTTATTTTCTGGGCCCGGGGAACTCAGAGCGTCTTTCCTCTTCTTCTCTTAGGCCTGCTTTGGAGTAGGCGGTTGGGGAATGACTTCCTCATCACCATAAGGGGGTCTCATTACTACATCCTCCCCGAGTCCTGCAAAAGAAAAAGAGACAAGTGAGCTCGAGAAGAGGCCAGAACAATAACCAATCTGAGGGAGAGACTTATCCGAGGTAGAAACTTACCATGGTTACGAGCCTCCCATCGACCCTTTGACAGCTCCATTCAGGCACGTTCGGAGTAGGGTCTCTATGACACTAGGCCCTCGGCCTATTGCTTTAGTTCCGGAATCGGATCCTGTATCTGGGCCACAGCTGCAACACCAAAACATAGATGAGCAGAGAAGATAGAAAGTAAAACAACAAATTGACTTCAAGGTGAAGCGTACTTATGTTTCATGTTCCACTTCTCAGGGAACGTCATGTGTTCAGCGGGGATCAATTCCAAATTCCTTATTCGGACAAATCGACGCATCTAGAATGGATCCTGAGACTCGTCTATGCTGGAGAACGGGGCTCTACTAGCCCGACGGGCAAGCTTAATCAGTCCTCCTCAGTAGAGCCGTGGAGTGTAAAGGCGCATGAGGTGATCGAGGGTGAAAGGACATCCCTCGATTTTAGTCATGAAGAAACGGAGGAGAATGACTATTCTCCAGGACGAAGGGTGAATTTGGCCTAGGGTGGCATTGTATCTTTTACAGAAGGCGATGATGATGGGGTCTAAGGGACTAAACGTGAAGGGGTAAGTGTAAGCACTTAGATACCCCTCCACGTGAGTGGTAATCAATTCCTCTGGAGAAGGAACGGCCACATCATTGTTCACCTAGTTACACTCATCTTTGACCCTTTTGAGGATGTTCTTGGTGATGGTGCAAATATACCTCGAGTCCGGTTCACACCGGTCCTGCACCGAGGGGGTCTTCTCAATTTTGAAGTCAGTGACAATTGGACACCCTATCGGAACGAATTCCTCAAGGTGGGGATCCGCCGCAGCCTCATCACCGGCGGGACCTGATGAAGAAGCAGCCTCCTTTTGCAGCACGATTTTAGAAGTCTTAGCCATTTATGAACGAGAGAAGAAATATTTAGGATGATATGCGGTTGATTAGAAATTTGGGTATGGAAATTTTGAAGTAAAGGGATTTTTTGAAAGTAAGAGCAGAAAAGGCAATATGAAAGTTTGAATGAGAAAGTGTTGAGGTTCTTATAGGTTGGAGGCGACGGTTCAGAACCAGTAGTGGCAGACTAGCAGCTGACATGCATTTAATGCCTTGGTAGTTGTACCGACGAGACATTTCGTTACTTACGTAGTGATCGGGCTCGTCAATGATGTCATCATCCATCGAGACGGAGTTCGGGAATTCACGTCTCATCACCCTCTTTCCGAGAAACGAGGGGACTATATGTATACGGTCACAACGGGCCTACCTTCTTATGACTAATCGAGGTTGGGTCATGATAGGTCAAGGTTCGACCTCGTATTGTATCGATCTATAGTGCGGAGTTAGATTGCTGAGCTCATAATCTAGAGACTGATCAAAGTTGAGATCAGAAAATCGAGACCAAGCAAAATAGAGATCGAACGAGACCGATGGAAGTTTACCTAGTCAAGTAACGGTAATCCGAAATATCAGTAATCGAGCAAGGATCACGGCAGAAATCTCAGCATGTATCAAGATGAGGCCGATTAATTAGCCAATCATGAGATTTTTAACTATATTTAGAGTTGTAACATAAGTAGGACTCTCCTACTATATAAATGGGGTCTGATAATTTGTAAAATGATTACATTCACGCAATACAAAGTAATATACTACCTCTCTTAAGCTCTCAATACTCTGTTACTTTGTTCATATTTTCTAGTGGAATATTCGTTTGGTTCGAGGCTGACCTAGCTCGAGGGCCAAAGCTATATATCTCATTTGGTTTGCTTTTGTTTCTATTTACAGTCAACTTTAATATCAATTTATGTATTTTCTCAGTTTGTGCCGAGTAAAATCATGTGTCCTTAAAACTACGTATAAATTCAATTGTTATCCGTTTTTAGGGTAAATATGACTGATATCCAGATGCATATGCCTCAGATCCTGCACATTAAGTGCAGAAGTGTAGCATGAATACATAAACAACACATACCCAGTAAGTATCTAGTCTAAACTCGAAGAAGTAGTGACGAGGGGTCAAATTTGACACTTACTATGGGCTAATAATAAAATTTCAAAATAATAATTAAGCATGGATTACATAAATATAGCTGAAAACTCAATAACAGGGATAGTAAACACTTCTTCCACTAAGAGTATATCTCAAGTTTGTTTTCCATCATTTAAAAATTTATATTTCAAGTCAATGAACAATATCAATTATAATTGGTTCCAAAGATTTATCACACACAAATTATGCCGAGCTCGTACGACCCGATCCAACATAAAATTGTTTAAACTGTGCACTGCCGAGGGCCGAACGACACGAACCATAGATGTATCTATCTGCTACCGAGGCGTTCGGCCCGTTCCAGAAATAGAAAATACTTTAAAGAAACACAAACTCTCAATAACAGTCAAGTGTCTCATTCACAACTTCAAGTAAGTGAAATTTAACCTTTTACAATTCTTTTATCAAATTTCAATATGACTTAAGCAATTAAGTTAACAAGTAGGGTGCAAACTTTATAAGTATAGCATGATATGGGTCCTAGACTACTCGAACAATAGCACAATTAGTAGCTACGTACGGACTCTCGTCACCTCGTGTGTACGTAGCCCCCACAAATAGGAGCACATATTAATTAATTCAGCTATGGAGTTAATTCCCTCTTACAAGATTAGAAAAGAGACTTAACTCGCCTCAAAGCCTACTTTCCAGTCGAAGATTGTGCTCAAACCCTGAATTCGATGCCAAACGACTCGAAACTAGTCAAATATTCTATAAAATAATCAATATAGGTTCAAAAGTTCATATGCTAACTATCAAAGTGAATTCCTAATCCTATTTGAAGAATCCCTAAAATTTTCGAAGAAAGTTATTACCCAAACCTTATGAACTCAAATATATGATTTTTACTAAATTCCATAACAAATTTCGAGGTTAAATCTTATTTTTGTCAAAACCCTAAGTTTTTCGTCTAACCCATAAATTCCACCAATTTACATGTTAAAATCTATCCATAATCTATGTTTTAAACTAATATTGTGTAGAAGTTACTTACCTCAAAGTGCTAGGTGAAAACCCTTCTCAAGAAGCTCCAAAATCGCCCAAAAAGTGAGAGAAATGATTTAGAAATGGCTTAAGTCCCATATTAAATGAACCATTTTGCCCCAGCGATTTTCGCACCTGTAGTTTCGCTTCTGCGGAGAAAACCTCGCAGGTGCGGTCCTCTCCCAGCTGGCCAAAGTTTGCATCTGCGGAGTTTGGGCCGCTCCTGCGCAACCGCTGCTTGGACCATTAACCCGCGCCTGCGGACACTGCCACTTCTGCGGTCGCATACATCGCACATGCGTGTTCGCAGGTGCGCTAAATTTCTCGCTCCTGCAGATCCTGGGCAACCTTCGCCTGTCCGCTTTTGCGGCTTGTGGCTCGCATCTGTGAGCTCGCTCCTGGGGCTGGCCAAGCGCAGGTGGGATTACACCAGAAACTGGGAGCTTCGGCTATTGCTCCCAAGTTCTAACTTCGTCCGAACCTCGTCCGGTTAACACATGGGGCCCCCGAGGCCCCGCTCGAACATACCAACAAGTTTGAAATCATAAAATGGACTCGCTCGCACCCTCGGAATGCACAAAAAAACATCAAAATAAGAATCACACCCCAAACCAATTGAAATCAAGAATATGAACTTTATGTTCTTCAATTTACTCCCATTGCGCCGAAACGTACTTAAACTACTCGGAATGACACCAAATTTTGCGTGCAAGTCTTAAATGACATTATGGAACTATTCCCAATCTCGAAATTTCATTTGGACCTCGATATCACCAAAACCTACTTCAAACCAAATTTATAAAACTTCAAAAACCTTCAAAGAACCTTTCACTATTAGGCGCCGAAACGCTCCCGGGTCATCCAAAACCCGATCCGAACATACGCTCAAGTCCGAAATTATCATACGAATCTATTGAAACCGTCAAATCCCGATTCCGAGGTCGTTTACTCAAAACGTTGACCAAAGTCAAACTTAGCCTTTAAGGCCAACTTAAGGAATCAAGTGTTCCAATTTCAACCCGAACTCTTCCAAATCCCGAACTAACCATCCCCACAAGTCATAAAACAGTAAAAGCACATACAAAGAGTCTTATTTAGGGGAACGATATTCTAAAAAACAAAACGATCGATCGTATCGTTACAAAAGGCTATTCTAAAAATAAAAAGAAATATTTATACATTAGGAGAGTTCAATAATAATTTCTAATTCTAAGTATTAGTTTTAAAATAAGTAAGGTTATTTTAATACATACAATATTTTACTAAGGGTATTTTGGTAAGAAGAAAAGTCAAAACTGTTTGCTTCTGCGGAGAAACTACTTTTTCTGCTTCTCTAAACCTATTTATGCTTCTTCCCAAGAAAGTTTTGCCAAATACCTTAAATTTCTCAACAAAGTGCTTTTTGAGAAAAAAAAATACTTTTTGGGAGGAGGAAAAACTTGTCCCAATAGGCTATATAGTAATATATTATGCCTCGAAGAGGACTTTTGAAAATTAAAATCACGTATTAACTAGCTAAATGAGGGGGACACAAACATGAAATTTTTTCATATGTCTACGCTACACAGGCGCAAGTGAAATAGAATTACTGCCTTAAAGCATATAGGGGGTAATTGGATCTATAATCAAAATGATTTACAAACACTAATCCTAAAGTTCTATAATCAGTTGTTTATGACTCAAGAGCTGCAATCCACAAATATTAACACAGTTTGGAATCCTTGTACAATCAATCATAGTGATAGTGCTCAACTAGAAGAACCGCTTAGACTTCATGAAATTATTGAGGCTCTCCACAGCTTTAAACCTCATAAGGCACAGGACCTGACGGATTACACCCTTTCTTTTATCAAAAATATTGGAATCAAATAGGATCAAAGGTAGCCCACTTTTGCTTCGAAATATTTCACACAAAATAAATACCTACTGACTTAAATAAAACTCTTCTTTGCTTAATCCCTAAAACAAAACACCCAACGATCATTCAACAATTTAGACCTATTAGTCTTTGTTATACCTTATATAAGATCATCACTAAGATAATTGTTAACAGGTTAAAGCCAATTATTAGTAAAATCGTAGGACCTACCCAAACTAGTTTCCAGCAAGGCAAGCAAGCCTCTGACAACGCCATAATTGTTCAGGAAACTTTACATTATTTAGCAAAGAAAAAAGGAAAATCTTCCTTCATGCTTCTCAAACTTGATCTAGAAAAGGCATTTGATCGCCTTGAATGGTCTTTTATAAGGAAAACACTGATCTATTTTCAATTGCCCATATCTCTCATTAATCTCATAATGTCTTGTATCACCAATCCAACTATCTCCATTATACTCAACAGTTCCACCACTCCTCACTTTCAACCCACAAGAGGTATACGACCAGGGGACCCGTTATCTCCCTACTTATTCAAATTATGCATGAAAATGCTATCACGCTCCATCAACACTGTTGTTGACCACCTCCAATGGAAACCATTACAACTGTCATCAACGGGACCAGAACTCTCACACCTTTTCTTTGCGGATGACATTATTCTACTCTCAAAAACATCCACCATTAGTTGTCACACAATCATTGATGTTTTAAACAACTTCTGTCAACAATCCGGTCAGAAAATAAACTTTGAAAAATCTAAAGTGTTCTTTTCCAAAAATTGCAGCTCTTTGATATGGCCTTTGTTACTAGTTCATTCAATATAAAAGAGGGAAACTCCTTTGGAAAGTATTTAGGTTTTCCTATGTTTCACAATAAGCCTAAACATGCAGACTTCCAATTCTTACTCGATAATTTTAAAAACAAACTGGCGGGTTGGAAAATTAATTTTCTTACCGTATCAGGTCGGGCCACTCTAATTAAATCTGCTCTCAACTCGTTACCTAATCATATTATGCAATACATCCGGATACCAGCCACTATCATAAACAAAATGGAACAATATACCAAAAGAACTTTCTGTGGAGGAATACATCAACTAGAAAGAAACTACACCTCCTTCATTGGAAAGAGGTCACCACCCCAATAGAGAGAGGAGGCTTAGGCATTAGGAAACTTAAGCAGAAAAATATGGCTTTGCTATCCGGCCTTGAATGGAGAGCTTTTAACAACCCACGGGCAATGTGGGTCCAGATTTTAATGAAAAAAATACTTATACAGGCCACAAATTTGTACTCAATCCTCCATTTGGTCTAATATTATCCCTGAATGGAACACATGCCAATTAGGGCTCCAGTGGAAATTAGGACGTGGGCATCATATTAAATTCTGGAATGACCCTTGGATAAAGGTAGGAACAAAAGTGCGTAGTCTCATTCAAGGACCATTACCTGAAGGTCATGACACCCTCACCATCTCTACCATCTTAAGTGACACAGGGTGGGATTGGGGTCGAATTCCTTTTGAACTACCTCAACCTCTGATAGACCAAATTAAATCGGTCTATACATCTAAGTTTAGTATCACTGAAGATAACCTCCATTGGGGTCTTACCAACTCAGGATGCTTCACTGTACAATCCATGTATAACGCTTTGGAAAATCATACACCAACTTCCACCACTCCAAATATAACGTATGCATGGATATGGAAATTACCTGTCCCACCTAAAATTCAATCCTTCATTTGGTTACTCCATCATAATAGATTACCCACTAAAGAAGACCTTCGGAAAAATACACTTAGGATGCTACATGCAACTACTGCACCCAACACGATGAGAACATCCCTCACATTTTCTATTCCTGCCTAAACGTCCAATCATTCTGGCATGAACTAGGTATTTTACATCACATCAATACCATTTCTCAAAAATGCAAATATAAGTGTATCACTACATAAACTCCTCAACTATAAAAGCTTACAACTTCCACATGATATAAACCCACGCACTTACTTACCTTTCTGTCTTTGGCACCTTTGGCTTACTCGAAATAGGAATTTATTTTCATCCACAAGAGATACTGCTCACGTTCAACGAGCAATTGAATATACTTACCTAGCTGCTCGTGGTACCAAACGTCATAAACAAAAAGCCATAAGCACAAGGTGGATCTCACCAACAGGAGATGGCTACAAGGTAAATACTGATGGAGCATACTCCTCAACCACAACTGGAATTGGTGGGTTAATTAGAAATTCTACCGGTGACTGGGTGGTTAGCTTCGCAGGTCTCATACAAACCAACTCCCCACTGGAAGAAGAATTGCACGCTCTTAATTATGGCCTTCAATTGGCAATACATCGTGTTCTCACCCCAATTGAAGTGGAAGTAGATGCACAAGAGATAATTAGGCTATTAGATACACACTCTTCACCATTTGAAAATCTTCTGAATGTTTGCAGGTACCTCCTGGATCGGCTAGGTAGACCTCCGGTTAGACATTTGTACAGAGAGACCAATATAGTGGCTGATCTTTTAGCTAAGAAAGGGAAAAAATGGCCAGTAAACTCCATGCACACTGTTTTTGAGGACGTCCCCTATTTTGCTGAACAATTTTTGGCTGAGGATAAGCTCACAGCAACAACACAAACTCAACGATCAAATGCTCTCATGCAGGCCGATATTGCTCCTACACAACATATTATGATGCAGCTTAATACTAGTACCTTAGGTGGTTATGATATAAATGCTACTACATCCTTTATAGTTTGTTGTAACAACATAATATTTAGTACTACTATAAATACTATAAGCCACCCCTCTGGACACAATATATAAGTTTCTATAATATATTATCTTTTCTAACAAAAAAAAAAAAAAAACTCAAGACGGTGAGTTCTGAATAAAGTAATCTGTGGGACATTCTCGAATGTAGTACAAAGTTATATATATATATATATATATATATATATATATATATACAAACTCTCCCTTCTACTAGACTGCTTCTCTTTCCCTGCTCTGAAGAAAAGGCAAAATGCCGAGGCCAAAAAGGCGTAATCAGAAAAAACTAAAAACTTCATCATCTTCCTCCTCACCACAACTGCCGTCGCCGCCATGAGTGGAGCTTCCGCCGGAAATCACTGCAAACATTCTGCAACGATTGGGAGCGGTCCAGATAGTGTGGAGTGCGCAGAGAGTTTGTAGTGCTTGGTGGAAGGTATGCCATGATACCACTATGTGACGTGTTGTCGACTTGAAAAATGATATCAAAATGCCTCGGGTGTTGGAGAAGATATGTCGGATTGCGGTGGATCGTTGCCAGGGTCAATTACTCAAAATTAATATCGAGTATTTTGGTAGCAGAGACTTGCTCAACTACATTGCTGATAGGTACACTAGTTCTTATCTTAACATCAGCTGATTTAACAATAAATCATCTTGAATTAGCATGCATTCTAAAATTGTGTTGGAGTAAATGGGAAGAGGGAGTAGATGAACAAATTAATTAGTGTACTCAGCAAGTTGGTTTCATGAAATACAAATTGCCTTTTTCTGTTTCTGTTCTACATTCTAAAATTGTATCCCCGTTGTGCTTTGCATTTCTTTCTCCTTGACCTTTTAAAAATGCAATGACGATCTTTTACCTCTTTCATGAATAGGGGAGCCTAGCATCTTTTATTTTTGGAGCTATCTGGGCATGACTTAGTATAAAACTGCTTTTACTAAATAAGCTATCTGTGCTTGCCGGTTACCTCAGCCTAGCACCCTTTTTTTTTGGTTTCCTCTCTTCGTTTTGCCAGTGCTTAACCCAACATTTCAAATGTCAATTCATGGCTGAAGTACTTGTACAGAAACATCATTACTTTTTGAACTAATATCATTAAACTTGTGAGTAACTTGCACTTTGTGTTTACCGCGTAAAGATCATACACATCTGGAGGAACTTATAGTTTAGGGACAAGCTGAAACAGGACGCCTGATAAATTTTGACTTACAAAAATGGGAGACAACCAAAAAGAACTCTTTCCTGAGAAATTCGAGAATGATAATGAGAAATGGTAATATGTATAGTGTGAACTAATTTGCTGCTATTGGTATGTCCGATACCCACTTGTCTGCTTTTCAGTGAGCTTGGCTGTTGTTTACCTTCTAGTCTTCTTATAAATTCTCATTACTTTTTGTTACCTCCATTAAATAAAAGTTCTCTTAAAGTAATCAAATTGGGGCCCTTTTGAACAGATCAAGCCAGCTTAGACATCTCAGACTTGTCGGGTGTTATTATATCTTAGATGGATGTTTGGCTGCAGCTGCTAAAAACTTCCCTCTGTTGGAGGAGTTGCACATATACCTTTCCGGCATTAATAAAGATCTTATAGAAGTTATTGGTCATGCTTGCCCCCGGCTTAAGTCATTTACATTGAATGCCCATGGATTTCAAGGATATGAATGCAATGATGAAGCTCTAGCTGTTGCCAGAAATATGCCTGAACTGCGGCACCTTTCCCTTCTTGGAAATGTCTTGACAAATGAAGGCCTGCATGCCATACTTGATGGCTGTCCACACCTTGAATCACTTGACTTACGCCACTGTTACAATATAGAGCTTGAAGGGGATTTAGGAAAAAGATGTAAACAACAGATTGTAGATCTAAAGGGCCCTCATGATTCCACTTATGGTTATGAATTCAATGCTGAGATTTATGATTATTTGTCTCCTGATTCAGACTACCCATGTGGAATTACTGAATCTTCGTCTTCTGATGATGAGTTCCATCCGGTCTATGATTATTTTAATGACTACTACGTCTAAATCCATTTAGCAGCATCTTGGCGAAGATGTTGTCTTTTATGGTCATATTCAAACCGGAAATTAATGATGGTAAGAACCAAATATTTCAGTACCAGCATTATTTATCTTTCTTTGATACAGAACTTACATGGTGGTTGCATTTGGCATTTTGCAGATTTTTGGTTGCTTTTGTGGTGATATGGCATCTTTTTGCAATGGTGACAGGTGAAGTGTTTAGTTTTGTACATAGTTTACAGCTGATTGTAATTAGAATGACCAAAGTAATCCTCTTCCTTTTGCATTTGAGGTGACGTCTACGACCTCTAGAAAATCTTTTGTGGTTTTGCCCTTCTTTTGTTACTTGAGGCGTTCCAAGACCCTTTGAGGTACTTCTGTTGTGCTTGTTCAGAGTAATTTCTTCGTCTTTCTTAATGTCTTTTAAGATAGTGCTAAGCTTAGCTGCAGGTTCAGTGTGACTCAAATTAACCTAATTATGTTTTTCAACTACCGACCAAATTGTTAAGCAAATTATTGTCATTACTTGTTTCTTCGTTATCATGGTCGAATCTGACTTATAGTCTTTTAATGAACTTCTTTATAAAAGTTTGATGATAATGTGTTGGTTGATACCTCATATTTACGGTTAGTCTCTTTCGTTGCATTTGGTTCTGTTAGATGTCTAAAAACTGCATATTGTTTGTAAAGTGGAACTTCTCCTTGAATGGATGGCCGAAAACAAAGAACATATTGATAACAAGCAAAAAGAAATCCACTTGGGTGTATAATTTCCAGGTCTTCTCTTTTAACCTCTGGACTTTTTATTTATTTCTGAAGAGAGCATGAGGTGAGGCTTTAAGATCTTGAATACAAAAAATTGATTTTAAGTAAATCTTGAATTTTGCAGGATTTTTATCTTCAAAGTTAAAGGACTTCTAAGACTTCTTCTCTTTCTAAGTTGTTTTTGTGCGATAGACCTCTGAAATATCAATTCCCCCCCCCCTCCCCTCCCCCCTTCCCCACAAATAGACCTCCGGAATAGAAGGACTAATAAGGAAATCTGTGTATTTTAAAATGAAGAAAGAATATGTCGATGTTTCCTTTCAACTCTACCATTTTGTTGCTGTGTACCTATACACGAGGTTTGAAATATCACCCCTCGTTCAAGAAAATACGGCCTCAAACATGTGAATTCTGTTCCATTGTCACTTCGAACAATCTTCACTTGTTTACTAAATTGTCGTTCAACCAAGGCAAAGAAATTCTTCACAATTTGGCCGACCTGTTTTTTATCCGCCAACAGATATACCCATACTCCTCGTGAGTGATCATCAACAATTGTAAGAAATATGAGTTTCCACACAAGGAAGGAGTTCTATATTGACCCCACAAAGCACAGTGGATCAATTCAAAAATTTCGGATGCCCTATGTTCGCTCAGAGGAAAATGGTCTCTCG